>VZTA01016020.1:13717-66154 GCA_013398855.1 Mohoua ochrocephala | reverse complement strand
GGGCCCCGGCGGCTCCGGCCGGGCCGCACGAGGCGGGAGGATGGAGGTGCCCTGGACGGAGGGGCGGGAGCGGGGACGCGGCCGGGCAGGGGGCTCAGAGCCTCCCGCCGCGCCCCCGGGGAGAAGAGCTTGAAAAAGCCGCCCCTTTTCCCCTTTCTCCGAGCGCCAGGGCTGGGGCCGCTCTGCGGGAGGGGGGGACGGGCCCCCCCGCCCCGGGGCCGGCCCGCGACAGGCAGAAACGGGGCTCTGTGCTCCCCGGTGAAAGCCCCGGCTGTTCCCGAATCGCGGGAGAGTTTCTACCGCTCAAAAAAAGTCTTTATTCCATGATCTGCTCTCTTCTGCGCCGGCAGCATCTTGCCCAGCCCTCAAAGCCTCTTGGAAACATGGAGTGGCTGTTTACCTGGGGTCTAGAGAGTATCTTTACCAGGATCTCCACAGGCGTTCATGAGCCTGCGAAGGAAATTAGGGAAAGGATTATGAAAAAAAATTATTAGGGAAGGACACTGAAAGGAGGTTTTGCAGCCCACTGAGGAAAAGTGCCAGGGCTGGCACGGTCCAAAAAAGGGAGAGCTGGAAGGGGAAACCCAACATTTCTACAGCAGCCTTAGCACAAAGCTGCAAATCACCTGGGCCCATTTGTGTACCCACAGCTAAAATCAGGACCTGCATCTCCTTTTCAAACGCCGACATCTGGTTTATGCAGACTTAGGGCTGAGATGAATGGAAGGAAATGTTTAAAACAAGACACAGACTGCAAGACAGATGTGAGGTCAAGAATCCCATGCAAAACGGATCAAGAAGCCTTTTCAAACATCTCATTAGCAGCATGACAGCTGAGAGCAGCCTGACACTCTTAACAGCACCCAAGGGTAGCAGCCTGGCTTTCAGGCACAGGAGCTTTTTGGGGCGAGCACCGAGCTACAGAACAGGCACTCATCGTGGGAGTGCTGCACATCAGGAACAGCAGCTACCACTGCAGGCGTCTCTCTGCCACAGAAGCGGCTTTTCTAGACTGCACATCAAAGCTGCTGCTGTACGATGGACCGGAGGCTGCCAAAAACCAGCTAAGCATCCATCGCGCATGCAAGGTTTCCTGGCTCTGGAGTACAAGGCTAGAGGGGAACAATGATCTGTCTGAGCTCTCAAACAGGCTCTGGTTTTACCCAGTCTTTCCAGTACGAAACTCGTGTGTTGAATTTTTTTGAGGTTTTTATTTTGGGGGTGGGTGGGAAAGGGACTGGGAAGAAAGAGGAAAAGGTTTTGGTCTCCTTAATAGGAGAAAGCCTCATTAAGAAAAAAAGCACCCAAACCACAATATAGTGTTTTTTTTAAAGTCTTTATTATGCAGAACATAGAATATATTTGAATGAATTTTTTTCCCAAGCATTTTTTTTTCTCCAGTGTTTTTTTTTAAACATGCATTGTTACCTTTTAAAGCCAATGTACCATCCATTTATCTTTTTCCCTGCCCACAGAGCATCCATATTCATGTTAATCACGAGTGTAAAAAAAATTAGACATCTGGCATAAAATATTTTGGGGGGGAGCCCATTTAAAAATTTTATCTAAAATGTCTTATCTACAAAAAAATCCAATATATATGTACATTATAGCAACACAGAGGCATAAGAATACAGTGCAATTTAAGATGAAGTGCTGTGACTTGGTAATTCTGCCCAGGGCTTGTGGAAATGTGGGCCACCATTGGCTTTAGGGCTGCTAGCCTAAAGCCTCAGGCTCCAGCATTCCTCTGCTCTCTCTCAAATGGGTCTGAAGTTGATGTTGGGAGGCCAGAGATGCATTAAGCTTAATATACCATTAGGGGGTAGCAGAAATACTGTCTGAATAGGGTGAGCTTTGGCAAAAAAAGAATGTTTACAGCGGTCAGGTGGTTTGGTGCGTGTTTCACCTCACCATGAGTGTCTTTGGAACGGCACCAACCCTTGGCATATTCACGCGAGACCTGTTCACCTACCGCTGAGGAAGTGAATTCGCTAGCTGCCACTGCTTCTGAAGTCCCCGACCCTCTCGGTAAGTCTCCCGCTTTCAGCAGCCCAGGAACAAGTTACTGATGGAACTACACAGGAACTACGTAAGCTACAGGGGAACGTTGCTGCAGAGAACTGCACTACTTCTGGCTCCCATGTGCAGACATCTCCTTAAACAGCTGCAAGCCAGGGGCACACACAAATTCAGTTTTTGAACCTCTCCCTCCCAAGAAAATAGCAGTACATAACTGCTTAACTAAGAGCACAGAGTATTCTTCCATGGGTTAAAATCCACTGCATTCTTCAAGGTCAGTCTTAATTTCAATTCTTCATACCAAGAATCACAGTTTAAGGCCTTCAACACACACCACAGTCATCATCTGCTTCACCCAGCCCCTTCTGGGGATATAAACACAACAGCTCCAATGTCTACAGCAAACGCTTTTCTTTTTAGTGAAAGGTAAAACACAGTACTTCACACAAATGCTTTATGTTTGTGCTCTAGTATTATGTCTGAATCCTCGAACAGGTGAACAACTGGAAGGCTGGGGATGTTTACAGGGATACAAAGCCATCCAAATGGCATTAGAGATGTTGGGATTTTTTTCTTTTAAAGCCACGTTCAGGTTATGCAGGTCAAATGACTCTCGGTGCTTTTCCCAAATAGTGGTCCAACGCCACTATTGGGTGTCAGGTCCAGCACCAAAGCCGACAATGCACCTGCTGAGGGGTCATACTAAGCATCCCTGAACAGCTCAGGACTTCACTAGTGCTAAAACAGAGCAGACTGCAGGTGCCTCAAATCTTCATGCAGAAGGTGCCATCCGCACAGATCCCAGCATGCTTGACACTTTCATAGGCTGAATATAAACTGGAAAAATAATATATATAAACTGTATAAATTCTGACTGAGCATTGTATATGGGGATACATCTCCACAAGTCTCCTTCTCTGTGATGCAGCAGGGGGGCTCATGCATTGTGCTCCAGATCCAATGCTGCAAGGGGTTCTCTCAGATGAAATGAAGAGTCATGCCCACGCTTCCCTCCTATGATCTCCCTGAATGGATAATATGGCTCCTGAACCAGCAAACAGCTGTAAGCCAAATGCTTTTCAGAGGTAAAGAAATCAAAATTTGCACAGAAGTATTTACTTGGTGTGGAAAAGTTTTAGAGGAGTGTCCATTTAGGCACTGAAAGCTGCATTCCTGATTTAGGGATACTTGTTCAAGTACCCATGAAAGATCCCTGCACAGCTGAAAATAAGTGATGATTGAGTACCCCTTTTCTCCATCTCAGCTCTATCAGTCCTTCATCTACACAGCACAGAGCCGCTGAGTTTATGGGCACACTTCCCTTGCCTGTTCTTTGCGAAGGTACAGCTCTGATATCGAGTACCACATCTGCACTTGTAGAGGAAACAGCAAGAGGAGGATGGATAATGCAATTCCTTCACTCAATGACTTCATCACAGAAGGATGTTTGGTCAACTTGCTCCTGAGTCTTTGCCTAAAGCAGAAGCATACTACACCCGTAACTCAAGAACCAGAACTCTTCATTAAGGATGCTACTTAGAAGGGAAAAGACAGAGCAACTAAAGAGTTAAATATACCATATACACACTATACAAAAGTTTGTGTTGTGTAAAAAATAAAAATGAAAGCCCTGAATGTTTTGACACCAAAAAAAATTGGTTTCTTCTCTGCCAAAGAACTAAAGGAAAACTATGCATCAGGTTCCTTAAGACAAAGGTCTGCTTGGGAAGGCCAGTTCCTAACAAGAAGCAGATCTCCCACTCTCTGCTGATGCTCTGTAATAGGAGCTTCTCAATTTTCTTACGAGTGAAAGAATATGGCCATTAGCCTTAAAAACAGTAATGGTTCTAAACTCTTCACTCTGCTCAACAGAAGCAAAAACTTGCTTGCTAAGTTCTTCAGAGAGGTACTGGGAAGGTAACTGTTGTATATTTATGAGCAAGTTTAGCCAATATACAGTACAGGGCAAAATCCTTTGTTCAAAAGCAGCCTTCATTTTCTTTTGAATTTTGCATCTCTTAAGAAATACCAGGAGTCATTTTCAATTAGAATGTCTCTGAAAAGTTGGCAGGGACTGAAGTCTTATTTCTTAAGCAGCTTTTCTTCCTTTGTGATCTCTCAAGATCAGTTCTTTCATTCATTTCTACTGCCAGGAGAAAAAGGAGACAGATTTCTGGTCAGTACATAAATATCAAAGCAGCAATCCATCGTAGACATACCATGACAGCATACACGCTGTAGGTTTGCCTAGTACAAACCAGTACTGGAGTTTTTTTAGTAGATGCAAAAAAGTTTTCCTGGCTTTCAAGCTCAGTGAATTACTGAATTAAAAGCATGAAATCTTGGACTTGTAACTCTTTGCTTTTTCAGAAACGGTTTCAACAGGTTTCATTATTTTTACCAGACTTTGGCAAAACAGGTTCCCTTGGACAAAAGGCCTCAGAGAGGAGTGGGGGGATTTGCTTCCCAAAAAGGATATGACAAGGCTGAAATGTAACCAAGCAGTTTGCAAATGCTAACTGCCAGAGTTATTTCTGAAGTGTCTTTGCAACCCAAAATTCAAAGTTATATGCAGACAGCGTGACACAGCAGAAAGATACTGAAAGGCAGAAGCTTGAACACAATTTCCTGAACAAGTGCAACTAGAAACCAAATGGACACTAGTAATTTTTAAACACTGACCATTTCAGAAGTATTACACAGGATTTATCTATATGATGAAGATTTTTCCAGATGCTTTTCTCCCTTCCAAAGACAAGCTGCTCTAAAACTGATTCCCAGAGACAAGGTTAAGATTCAAGACTTGTGGAATCTATGATAACCCACTTCTAACCTAATACATCACAGTTTTCAGACTGACTTGACTACACAGCAGACAAACACACTGTACATTTGTGAATGCTTAAAAACAGCTACCTACTGATCTAAGCCTTTAAACTGGTCAGTTTTGTCTGCTCTTAAACAATTCCATGATCAAGCTAATAGGATCAGGGCTGAAGTCAGGGCTTCCTGTACTAACCTCCTCTTGTTCCCTAGTACAATCCAGAGAGAAAAAAAAAAAATCAATAATTCTTTGAGGTAATGCTTCTTGAAGTCAGAAAGCAGGTCATCTGCTGGAATGTTAGAGCTAGTCCTGGGCAGAACAGGGGTGAGAAAGCAAGCTCAGCTAACTGCAGTTTGTTCACTCTGTGGCTGAACATGTGAGAGCATTTCACAGCTCTCCAAGCCGCACACACAGACTCCTCAAACTCGGCGCACGCTCGGCTCCAGAAGAAGAGCCAACCAACATTAATGGACTAACACAGTAGTTGTTATTTGGACCTATTTTCAAACAGTCAATTTCAGTTCTTCTCATATAATTAAGTTTCTGAAATTCAATGGTAAAAAAATGAACCAGTGTTTTGAAGTTCCATTAAATGAAAATGGAACAAGATCTATAAATGCATGAAGTTAGATATTCTATAAAATAGAAGCCAATTCTGCTTTAAATCACCAGATATATTTGCAGAACTGCTTGGTTCTAGTGGCCAAAACACTCCTTCCCTGTTAGTTGCAGAGTGAACATAAAAGAACTTTAAAAGAATGAAATTTTTTTTTTCAGCACCACACAAAGAGCTTTGAGCTGCCCTCTGCTTTAGTATGATGATGATGATGATGATGATGAGGAGTCTGTTTCTAAAACCTAAGTCACCTGCAAAAGGCATCTTGCTAACCCAAACTGAAGAGCTGGCCCAACCCAAGTGATACAGTGTTAACATTTTACCATCTTTGCAGAAATCACATATGTCTAAGTATAAAATACAGAAACTATACTGCAATTGACTCGTATTTAAAATTTTTGGTACCTTTTTGTTGATCCATTCTGTTCACTGAAAGAATTCAAGATGTAAAGACTATGTAGCAGACCAGTTCTAAGGTGTGTTAGAGCAAAGGCATCCATTTTAAACAGAGGGACAGCATGAAACTTGCAGATAAAGACTCCAAACAGCAATTGGCTCAGCGAACACTCATTTGAGCAGTGGTGATCAGTGACAGAAGTACAAAAGAATAAAGATGTCAAACTAAATGCCATTGTGAGGACATTCTCTCTCTTCAGGGAAGGCCTACAGACATGCAGCTGCCATTCGAGACTTTGCTGGCTGGCCAAAATGAAATGCATGATTACAAAATGCAGGCTGTCCATCCGTGTAACAGGGCCAGGGAAGAACACCTCATAGATGACAAGAAACAGCGAGCTGGCATGGCAAAGGGCAGCAGTCGTTCACAGATCTGCGTGAAATAGATGGTTCTCCCAACAGGCACCCCATGTACAGCTCTGAGTATTGAGGGGGCTTAGGCTTAAGAACAAGCACGAGCCTGGCTCTAGTTTACTCAAACCCAAGAGCACCCTTCCAGAACTTAGCAGTGACTTGCTCATGACTTTATGGTAATTCTAAAGCAAGAGAAACTAACCTGAAGATGAGAAAGCAACACACACAAAATACATATTTTTCCTTTTTTTTTAAACAGAAGTATTAAAAACAAAACAAAACAAAACAAACCCCTCTCCATCACTTACCCTCTATCAAGGGGACAATTAGTGTCAAAACCAGGAGACAATCTGGTATCCATACTGGGAAGGAAAAGAGGCTATAGTTCCAGAAGTCCTTCTGCCTGTGGCTTACAAAACTAAATGATGTTTGGGAACAATGGTCCTGTCAGCAACATGTCAACAACACATTTATTTTAAAAAGGCTAAATTCAAGTTTTAAACATAAGTAACTGCAAATGAAAAAAAACGACTTTGGTTGATTATCCATCTTGTTAAATATGTCAAAGTTAGCAATCAACAGTTTCTCTAGGAAGTCTCCAAAAACAGACAGGTCAGCTCATTCCTTATTGGGAAGATCAGACACCTAGCAGTGACACTGAAAATGCTGCCATGCCAGCGTCACACATGCTCACAACATCTCAGCCAGCATTTGGGAGGCTAATGGTGCATACAAAGTCTGAACTAATCAGCCACAGCCAACTTGGGTTGCTGTGAACTCATTGAGACAAATAAATTAAAAAAAAAAGCAACAAGAAAAAAAATAAAGCCAAGCACCTCTAGGGCCAGACCCTGAAGACACAGGAATCAAAGAATTTTTTTTTTTTTCTCCTCTCCCTATTTACAAAATGCCATTTAGAGCTGATGTGGCCACTTCAGTATTGTGAGGAAATGTCTTTTATACTAAACAGTCCTAAGTGTGTTGTTCACGGATGCTGTGGCCTGTGTGCCACGGAGTGTCCCATGGGGTGTGTCCCTCCCACTGAGGCACATGGAGGGAGCTCAGTCTTCTGTTTCTTCATACGTTGTCTCGTCGAACGGCCGGTCCAAGAGAGGTACCAAGCGGCGACGGGAATATTTCAGTTGCAAAAGGTCCCCAACTTCATTGATTTCTTTTAAAGCCTGACAAAGAGACCACAGTAGATCAGCAGAGGAGACAGATGCAAGTTATCAGCACATCTTCTTTGATGCATGCCTGTGGACTGCTCTGACAGCCATCTCACCTGAGATTTTACTGTGCTAGAAGCCGGTACCTTCAGAAGTGCATAGGATTCTTTCTTATTTGAGCATTCAGAAATTTTGAGACCATGTAAACAGCACCGGTCACTTAACTGAGAGTGCCTATGTATCCACTGACTATTCCAGTTCCAAAACAGGATCATAATATCCAGCAAACCCCACAACTATTCACAGATAGAAAAACAGAGAATAATGTTCTTCCCTTCCTGGAAGGGAAGCTGAAGTAGAAAAAAATGTACATGGAGATTTGGCTCCTCTTTATGTATCATTCAGTTTGAAACCGACCTGTGTTAGCATATCTGATCCACTGTATTTTTTAAATTGCAAAATAGCAAAGACAAACTACAATAGCGAGCTAACAAGTTCTATAGGTGCATTTGTTTTATCTACATTTGGTTAATTTGCATTGGCCATGTACAACTAGAGATGACAGCTATGTATCATAAACAACATGGCACAGGAGATTTTTGCCAGACAATCCAAGGAAAGAAAAATACAAAGTTATTCTGAGTAGGACCCCAAGCATTTTCTCCTTGGAAAGCAAGTCCCACTGAGGGTACCACACTCGAGCAATTGATGACCCAGAACACTGCTACTGAATTAGCACAACCTTTCACCATTTTGACCTGAACTCAAATATTATGGAGTTCACTAGAGATCAAACATCTGTTTGAGTAAGAAATGAGGAAAGTCCCAGCTCAGTTAATCGTACTTCCATTATGCTGCAATCTCTAATAAGACATTGGTCCTCAATAAGGTCTGTTCAAAGCCAAATCCTAAACTTCATTTCTCTACAGAACACTCCTAGAGCAAAGTACAAAATGAATCAGTTGTGGCAGGCAAATCTGCAATAGCATGTGATGCTAGTTATTTTATATAGGCAAGTGACAAAAAATGAATTCAGAAGATCACTTCCAAGTCCAATGTGATGTTTTGAATTCAAAGGTTGGCATTTTTCGCTGCCTTGAATTGTAAATTTATTTGAGATAGGTACATTCAGCATTGCTTCAGAATGTCGCTAATTCAACATTAATGCTCCAATCTGGGTCAAATGCTTGTCTCTTGACAAGCAGTTGGCAGATGGGGGTTAATATCTCTACATGTTTTTTCTTCCTAGATGGATAGTTCAAGTTTTTGTTTCTTTAAACAATGGCCCTTCATGCTTGTTATATCTGGCAGCAAAAACCTCTGCACTCTGAAATCTGGGGGAACGACAAACCCAGAAGCTGGACCTCGGTAAAAACAAAACAAAACAAAAGTGTGGGCACAGTCTGCCAGAGCTTTAAGTAAAGATCCCATATGGAAGCAATTTAAAGCTGAATTTCTGTTGAAAGAGTATGTTAACTGTTATTCTTGAATGCAGATTTAGTATTTTATTAATTTAAAACAAAAAGAGCCATGTGACCAGCAAAGACTACAAAGGAAATGGCATTGGTGTACTCTGACTTGAGGAGAGTGTAATATATTTTTCATCACTGAAAAGAAAGCACAGCCCACAGGGATGCAGGTTATGAGGGACTTCATTCTGATCCTAAGCCAAATATTTTTAGGCAAGGAAGTTTTATTTACGTAAAACAGTTAAAATTGTAACTAAGAACTGTTCCTCATCATGTGGGTGTATTTAATAAGAACAAGGAAGCATTACAAATATCCCTATTTGCAAGACAAGCTTCTCTTCCCTATGCTTCAAACCTGGATAAGTTTTCTTTAAAAAAATACCACAAGAGCCCTAGTTAGCATCCATGAGTACACAGATGGGATACCAAGTTATCCTCTCGGTCATTGACTTGAAGAAGCTGTCTGCCAGCTTTCCCCAAGTCCACTCATTTTAGTTCTTCCTCTTCCTGGATATTGTTGCCACAGTTAGCAGAGGGATTAGATCTGAGGGCTGCCTTAATGATTATCTGCCTGAAATCAATCCCCTTTCACTGCATCAAAAGAAAACACAGCACAAAGTCACTGACACAAAGACTTGCTCCTTATTAACTCCTCTTGCCAGTGTTCTGGGGTCTGAGCATGCAGCTATTTCGAACCTTAAAGGGGGTTACACTAACTTGGAACAAAGCCTCCACATACTGAGCTAAATCAGGATTTCTTCATTCACTTCAAAATTCACACCTCATTTTGCTCTGGATTAATTTTCTTAGGCAGACAAGCTCTAATATATTGAACAAGCATTTCCTCAATTTAGTACATTTAACACTTACAGAGGTACTCCAGCAGCGAGTCTTATGTTAAATGCATAAAATTTGAAACATTTTTTGGAAAATGCAGAAAGAATTGACAGGAAGAGAGGTTTTTAAAGCAGAGTAATAAAAGTTGCAGATAGATTTTGGAAGAGAGCAAGTGTGGTACTTATACAGACCCTTTAAAAGCAGCTTATTATGGCAAAGGCCCCAGCTAGTCACTGAAAGAGAAGACCAAGAACTTAACCAACTGTAAAATTGCAGGACTGGTCAGGTAGTGCCCACACGTCGAGTTTGTACAGTTTCAGTTTTAGCTCAATTTGCAGCAATATGATTTCAGAGACTTCAGTTTTCTTTATTTTCCTTCCTCCCACCTCTTATCCATTCATCCCCACTCCATGCCCACCTGTCCATAAGTTACTGCCCCCTCATTTGTGTCAATGAACTCAGGTCTATCACCATGCTCTGCAGACTGAGGCAAGTCTGATACTGTTCATTTTATACAGAGGGAAAGGCAGTGAAGGAGAGGGTCTTCTCTGAACATACTGGTTCAAAACCTTTACTTGGAACAGAAACAACTAAATTGAGATAATTAAGGGAGGAATAGCAGGACAAGTAGCTGGGAAGGAACTCCTTCAGCAGTCTGTTGTTGGAGTGCTACGTTAGGGAATCTCTCACAAGGCAGAAACAACTCAGGAGCAGCAAGTACAGCACGGCAGATACACAGCAGGTTAATACTACTCAATGACACTTAACAGACTTCTCACACCACTCACTGCCTGACTAATTTTCCTAAAAACAATTCAATTTAAAAAGCGTGCCATTTTAAGCTGTTGAATTTTAGGTAAGTTCTGCAGCAGTCAAGTGTGAGAAGGTTGAGTCTGGTTTTTTTTTTCACAAGGCATTAGTAAATATCTGTTAGATGTCCTATTTGCTGTTCACATATTGAAGTGTTACCACCTGATCATATTTGGACATTGGGCACAATTTCCCCTTCCTAACTCCATGACTACTCTCCACAAGACACCTTGTCCACAAAATGTTCAAAAATAATTTCAAGATTTTTTTTCTCCACAATCTTCTCAAGATAAAGGTGAGGCTTTTCAACCTGCAGTTCCTCACAAGTTTTTGCACTTCTTTAAGAAGGTGACATTTGCTGTCTTCCAATCCTCAGAGGCCTCCCCCAACCACCACGAACTCTTCCTCCAAAGATGATAATCAAGAGTGGCCTTGCAGAGACAGCCAGCTCCCCCAACACTTGTGGATGCAGCTCATCAGGTCTCATGGACTTGTGCATGTTGATTTTGTTTAAATGGTCGCTTACTGGAGCCTCCTTCACACCAAAGGTCTTTACTGCTCCATACTTTTCCACTAATCTCATGGTCTCAAGATTCCTGAAGTCTCACCAGCAGCCTGAGACAACAAAGGCACTGAGTACCCTTGCCTCTTGCATGCATTTGTCACCTGCATGTGCCATCCAGCAGCAGTCCCCAACATTTTCTCTACTCTTTCTTTTGCTACTAATACCCCGCTAAAAGCTCTGCCTGCTGCATTTCATGTCCTTTGACAGACTGAGTTCCAGGTGGGCTTTAGCTTTCCTGACCCCATCCCTGCATGCTCAGGACTGTCTCTCTATTCTTCCTCGGTCACCTGTCCCTGCTTGCACCTCTTATACACTTTCATGATATATTTTTGTTGGTTTGTTCATCCATGCAGGCTTCCCACCACATTCACTCTCCTTTAAGTCAGGATAGATCATTCTTCAGGGAAGGAGTGGGGAGGAAAAATCAACTAGCTGTCCTGGACACCTCTGCTCTTTGAGGCTGTATCCTATGGGATTCTTTCAAGTAGGTCTCTGAACAGGACAGAGTCTACTCTCATGAAGTCCAAATTCATGACTCAACTGAGTTTATATTCTGAGTCACAGACCCTCAAAGTGGGGAAAAAAGTGCAATGCAGAACTTTGGCAATGCCTAAGACAGCCCATGTACACACGTCCATCAAAAAAGATTATTCAGAAGACTCGAAACTGAATGTAGCTACCACACCAACACACACTAAGAATAGTCAGGCTTATTCATATAAACCTCCTTCAGCTCTATTAGTCAGAGTAACTGCCATCCTTGCTTTTTGAAGGCAGCATCTCCTAACTGTGATGCAGGCCTCCTTTGAGGGGACCTCCACTGCCTCTGAAGTGCTGGTAAGGCATTGCACGTGGCATAGACTCACTAGGACAGGTTCATTTAAGATGAACAGTGCTCTGAAGCTTTAAACAAGAACAGCAATACTAGTCTTTGGAATAAAAATTCTCACTAGTAATCATGAGCTTCCTTTTGAGAGGAATTTTAGCATCCAGGGTCAGAAGATGTAGAATGTTCCCTTCTAACTAGTTCAACGCAAGGTATAGCCTTTAAAGAGGGGAAAAAGCATTGTCTCACAGGAATGAGACTGTCTCCTTTTAAAACAGGACAAGAAAAGTCCTGAGATTTACTCTAAGCAGCCATTCTGCACTACTGAAGCAAGGAAAGAGATGGAGTCATTGCCAGCTCTACTACAAAGGGCTTTGAAGATTAGGTTCAACTGTTTCGTTTACCAAACGTTGAACCAGTGCACAAAACCCAGACAAATTGTTGTATCTGTTTATTAGCAGGCATGAGCAGAAGGAAGACAAAACGAGACACTTACTGTATCAAGCATCTCTTTGGTATGAGCTGCAGACAAACAGAATCTGGCTCTGGACTCGATGATGGGGGTGGCAGGGAAGCCCACGACCACAACACCGATGTTCCGCTTCAGCATCTCGCGCCCGAACGCACTGCCAGAGAGAACGAGAGTGTCACGATTATTCCAGGGATGGCAAAGCAGGAGCACGAAGGACTCAGTATGGTCACCCACACAGGCCTTTGTCGAGGCAAGGCTGTCAGACCACCGTTTGGAGCTTCTGGTGCTTTCTTTTTAGAGGCAGAAATGCTTGCTCACAAAAGCCTTTTTAAAATTCAATCCCAAGGTGGTCCTTCTCAAAAGGTTTCAGTGTATTAAGTTCTAACAAAGATGAAAGATTATATCTGGCAGAGACTGGTCTTTTAGCAGGCTCTTTCTAAATGGATTTGTAACCCAAGCTTGGAAATCTTTCCAATAGGAAACAGTGATTTTGGCTCAGAAGTTTGACTATACAAGGAATCCCTCATGCTGCAATGCTCCAAAGCGGATGTTTCTGCAACTTCAAGATGTTTTGTTTTCGTGAATTTAATTTGATTAAAGTACGTTATTGCATCACAGAATGTACCACTTTATAAGTATCACAGGAACCACTGAATCACCACTGTAAATGGAGATCATCTAATATGATACCTAATATTTTTAAGGAAGGTGCAAAAATATCATACAACTGTCACACACTATCTTCAACAAGCAAATTCTTAAGGAGATTAAAGAAAGTAGTGGCTGTGACTTATGCAACGAGAGGCACAAAGATCTCGATCCTATCTGCAATAGCAGTGCAGTTGTGGGTGTTTCTACAGGCCACAGGAAATGGTTAATCCTTTTTGAACTGACCTTGTTGTGAGAAGTAGCAATGAACTTAAGAGGCTTATAAGGACATATAAAAATAACATTCTTCTACGAGGTCTTTAAATTTTCTAGCACAACTATTTTCCTTATAAATAGGTGCATCCTGATACACTGCATTTTGTATCCATTTAGTACTCTCAAACTATTTTAAAAACAGGCTACAAGGGACAAAGAAAGGATCAAGTAAACCCAATGCAGATCCTAAGGGCCAACTGTCATCAGAGCTCTCTGTTCTTGCTCATTTTAAGTAAGATACTGGCCCAACTGCTCAGCTAATAAATATTTCCATGACCATTTCCAGGAAAAGATTATATTGACTGGTAGAGAAACTGGGCAGTGGAAGCAGCTGCCTCTGTGTGCTGGACATGTACTGGGCAGCACCCATAAAGGTAACAGACTTTTTAAAACTTTGTTACACTGAGAAGGGGGGAGAAGGACTGTAGCTAGCTTCATAAAAAGTGCCAGACTGAAGCCTGAGCTAGTAAAGCACTAGAGATGTTCAGTACAGCTTAACATGAAATTATGGTTTCCAAATTTGAAAGTGTTGATTGAGCACTGCATTATACAGACACTGAAAAGCAGCGATCAAAGCCAAGCTGCCCTTGAAATCAGGTTTGTGTTTGTGCTGCAAAAATTTTTGATATAGACATTATATATCCTCCTTGCAGAATTTCAGCCTTAATTATCCACTCAGCACCACACAAATCGCAAGCATTTATAAACCTATTTGCTACAGTTGTTATAGCATTTACAATACCAATACCTGGGTGGTTAAATCTGGACCTCTTAAAAACTTGGGATTCATTAAATACATGTTGTTGGGTCCCATCATGTCTTGCCTCAGTGCTTTTCTTTTTTTAATTTTCAAAGCTCATCAATGGAAATGTTGGCTCCTTCTGATCCAGGAGCTAGTTGAAAGACTTCTTCCAGTGACTTTTAATGTTAATTTCCATTCAAAAAAAGCTCCTCTTTAGCACATTTACAAACTTTACATATAAATATAATGGAAACACACAACCCAGCCTTTAAAACACGACACATAGAGGCAAAAAATTGCTTCCCTGAAGTGCTTTCTTGATGCCCCAAGCTACGAGCCTCGATTTTCTCAAGATCACTTATAGAAATTTCCATATTTTATAAGACTCAGTCATGATCACAAAAGCAAAAATCAAATGGATCTTTCCTTATATTTAGAAAACTCTTCATATTCTTACACCAACCTAGCTTTAAAGAAGATGGGTAAGAAGTTATGCTGTCAAACATACCCAATTTTTGCTGGCATGTACAGCATCAGAGGCACAACAGGGGAATCTTCATTTCCATAGATGATAAAGCCCATCTCTTTCAGTCGTCTCCTGAAGTATCTCGTGTTCTCTGCTAGTTGCTGCACACGCGCTCTCCCTAGAAAAGAATTGAAGGTGAGACTGTGAACTCAATTGTTACAAGTCACATCCAAAACTGCAACACAAGACCTCAAACTGAAGTACAAGACATTAATGTCCTGCTTGTGCTTATGGAAGCGTTAAAAATAAATGCAAATTGGGATTTGCAGTTTCTTCTCCTCTATGTAACCAAGATTAATCATGCACTTTCTGACAAGTCTGACTGGACCAGGACAGGCACAACTATCAAGTCCAAGCAAGTGCCTAGTTTTTCCCTATCAGGTTTTCTTTCAATCAAGAGGTACCTGGCAAAAAAAAGGCCGTTACCTGCTTTTAAACAAGATTCAAAGTTTGCTCAGAATTCACCAGTAACTGCATCTTGAAGAAGAGTTTGCTTACACTTTGAATAATTAATGGAAAACCTACTGAATCAGCTGGGGTTGTTCACCATGTTTTATCCTGCTTGCCTGCTTTATTGTAAATTACCACTTTCCTCTTTAGATCTCTTTGCTGAACTATCACGTGGCTGCTCCCTAACCTTTTTCAGTTAAAATGAGCTGGGTTTAAATTAAACCGATTACTTCTGATAATCCAGCTCACTTCACTTAAGTGGCAGCAGCCAATTCATCAGGTATTCAGCCATTTCTGTAGGGATACTTTGATATTTGTCAAAATTAGTACGCAGGACATTAGACAGCTAATTAGACAGTATAATTTAAATGTTCCAGATCTTCAGATCTATGCATAGAACAACCTGTTTATCAGTTAATTAAATTCTAGCCTAGCACACCGTACTAAGTTCCTGTATTGCCCAGAAAAAGGTTCACATCATCTCACTTAAGCAGGTCATAATGCATTTCTGATCAACTAATACTCTAATGTGCTTAAGAGATTAAGCACTATGCCATTGATGAGACTATAATAAGTAACAACTTACTTGTCTCTGGTCCACAAAGCATATTTCTGGGTAATTGATTACCCAAACACTGCCCTGCCCAGACGGGTGATTCACAAACTGAACCATTAAATGTACAGCATGCAGATCTAGTGAAGGTGGCTGCCAGACATAATCATCTTCCTTTAAAGTTGTAGATAACATTAGGTGATTAACTAAAAGGAATGCCAGGTCTCAAAGAAACATCCAACACCCACACAGCTCTGCTCCAGGCCAGAACAAAGGTAATTTTAAGAACCTATATAGTATTTGTTGCCAAGAGTATCAGACATTCCACCCACAACCAGGCAATCAAAAGCAAAAGCCCATCAAAGGCACAGCATAAGAAAAAAGGGTGAAACCTGTTAAGTTTGCAAAACTTGGCCTATTATTAGTGGTAGAAACTGGTATTTTTAATAGCACTGACTGCCACTTAAGACATCTCTTCTTCTCCATTAACAGCATTATTTCTTAATCTTTTCTCCCCCAGAAGCTTAATTCTTCTTCCTCCAAAAGCAGTAAGATTCCACTAAAACACAAAGACTTCTTGAACCTACAAAACTAAATATTTAATTTATTCACATCAGATCAGATCCTCTACTGCAGACCCAGCTTTCTCTCATGTTTTCAGGCCAATTATTTGGTCATTTTAAATAACCCAAACTGCAAAATGAAGTTGAAAAAAAGAAACAAACTCAATAAAATGAAAAGAAGCAGGCTTACTGCAAGATACTAAAAATAGTGGGCCAAAAGCCACTACTTGCATTTCTAATATTGAGGCAATCAATAAACACACAAGTGTCCACAGCAAACTACAGGCAGAAAAAAAAGCTATTTTGGTACCTTCTGAGAAAGCTGCATCTGCACATCTCCTACACAGAAATGCACCAACTTCTGATATGTCTGGTCAGTGATGTACAGTGGCATCAAAATACAAATCAGATTTCACCACTATGGAGTAGGAAGGTAAAGTACACAGCTGCTGTGATCAGTCCCTCTCCCATGACAAGGAACGCAGCTTTTGCCACACATACATCTTCTCTGTGTTCCCATCAAGCATGGAGTTTACAGTGTTGAAGCAGAAGGAACTTCATCACCTTTATGGTTTTCCCCTCTACACATTCACACCCTCTTGCATGTTGTTGGGAGCCTTCCAGACTAAAGATTAAAGAGCAATCTTAATTTGTAGCTGGCAACCGCTTCACAGTCTTCCCTAAACTCCTACCAATAAAAACAGGTTATGATTCTAGATTTGTCCTTACAGATTGAAGAGTGCTTTGCAATGTAAACAAGTCTCAAGAACAAGTCTTTCAGTACTCTACAGAGCTGTAATCACCTATTAACAGCACATGAGAGATTTGGAAGATGCTTGCCTTCGTCAGGTTTGCAGGTCTCAAAAGTCTATCAGCTTTTACTTCACTCTAGAGCCATCAAGTCATTTAATGAAATTATTACTTCTTTAAAAACTTGCGGCTACAATAATATTACCAAGAACTTGAAAACATATTCAGTGGCATCTGCTCACTACCCACCACATGTCATTACCATCTGAAGAGAACTGTTGTTGTGGTGAAGCAAAGACCCAGGAATCAAACAAAAATTGAGCACCGGTTCCTTGTCCTCTGCTTGCTTTTCTCCCTGCATTCTGTGCAACTACTCTTCTCTGTACTTCAACATATTTGGTCTCCTACTCCACTAGAAAATCCTGCACTTGGAAGAGTGATGCCACATGCTAATTGAAGAGAGTTTGCAATATTATGCAACAAGCATATATCCAGTGTTCAGCTCTACTAACATTTGCTGGTTCAGCCCCACTGCTACACATTGGTGTAACAGGCTGTCAACTGCTACTACAGTTCCACCGTGTTTTCTGGGACCACAAAGACCAACCAAGCAGTGCTGGAAACAGCAGTGAGTAGGTACCATTGCTAATCCCACTCACAACCCAAGCACTGCTTCAGCGCACGAACAGGACCTCTAAATCCCTTCCCAGCCCAAACATCTCCTGAAGCGCAGAGCTTTGTCCACAACTGCTCAACTGTAGGCCTAGGAAAATTGTCAGGACTGCAGCAATTCTCCAGCAACTAGCTTTTTTGGCATTATGCAGCTGCATTTTTAAGATCACACAAAAAAGGCCAGATCAGACACCACCCTGTTCTGCCAATTGTTCTTGCATAGGAGTTGTGCAATGATTCTGGTAACGTCCTTTCATCTAGGAAACTGGAATGTGATGACCTTCAGCAAAGGACAGAAAGAGGGAAGAAAGGGATGATTACTGGAACAGAGTTCTTCAAAAGGTTAAAAATCAGATCAACTGATCTCAAGTCCCTCATGGGTCCTGTAAATGGCTGAAACTAGCTACTGACAGAGCAACATTGAAATTAGAGGATAACTAGTAACTTTTCCTGTACTTCTATACCCTTTTGCAAGTTTACTGCAGTCATATCAAGACTGCTCTTACAATTCAGTAAAACACTTCCTTGCTTGTAGTAGCCTGGGCATCATTTGGTCTAAAGTGCACATGTATCTCCTAAAGAACATGCTGCCATTGCATCAGAAATAAAGGTCACATACCATCTAAAGGGGAGAAACACTCTCCTGTCACAAATATACAATGCAAGCAATATTCTTTAAAAAAATGCAGCTAGCATGTACCTGAAAAAAAAAATAGAATTCCAACACTCTAGAGAAAGTACTCCATTTTGAATCTGAAAGCACATGAGATGCATGTTCCTTGCAACCACTGTAAGTAAATTAGTGTCTCTGCCAGGACAGGTTCCCACAGGCTAAAAGAATGACCCTGAGATTAGCTCAGATGATTGGAGCTAATCATGGTACCAATAATGCCATGGCTGTGGGTCCAATACCTGTACGGGCCATTCACGTAAGAGCTGGACTTCATGATCCTTGTAGGTCCCTTCCAACTCAGAATATTCAGTGATTCTGTGAATAATACTTCATCACTTGTGAAGGTGTCTGCTCTAGAGGCCATAATGCTCAGAAAGGCAGAAGTTATAATGAAAGCAAGCAGCAGAGAAGATAGAGTTACTGAATGCCTTCTTCATGTTGGTCTTCACCAACAAGACCAGTCCTCAGGAATCTCTGGCCCAGGAGATCAGGAAGGGTAAAGGAGTATTGTAAAGAAGACTCTCCCCTGGTGAAGGAGGACTGAGTTAGAAAACACCTAGGCAGGCTTGACATTCACCAGTCCATGGGCCCTGATGGGATGCATCCATGACTGCTGAGAGAGCTGGTGGACACCACAGTGAGGCAGCTCATGATCATCTTTGAAAAGTCCTGGTGATCAGGAGAGGTGCCTGAGGACTGGAAGAAAGCAAATGCCCCCCCAAGCCTTCAAAAAGGCAAGAAGGAGAGCTCAGGAAACTACCAGCCAGTCAGCCTCACCTCAGTCCCAGGAAGGGTGATGGAGCACCTCATTCTGGAGACCATCTCTGTCCACATGGATGACAAGAAGGTGATCAGGAGTAGTCAGCATGGATTCACTAAAGGTAAATCATGCTTGATGAACCTGATTGACTTCTATGATGAAACAACTACCTGGATGGATGAGGGGAGAAAACGGATATTGTCTACCTAGACTTCAGCAAGACTTTCGACACTGTCTCTCACAATATCCTCACAGGCAAATTCAGGAAGTGTGGAATGGATGAGGGGACAGTGAGGTGGATTGAGAACTGGCTGAACAGCAGATCCCAGAGGGTTGTAATCAGGGGCACAAGGTGTAGTCGGAGACTTGTCACTAGTCGTGTCCCCCAAGGTCCAATACTGGGCACAGTATTGTCTAACTTGTTCATCAGTGACTTGGATGGAAGAGATAGAGGCCTCCTCAGCAAGTTCACTGATGACATGAAGCTGGGAGGAGTGGACAATACCCCAGAGTGCTGTGCAGGACCTCAAGAGGTTGGAGCAATGCGCAGAGAACCACTGTCTGAAATTCCACAAAGGCAAATGCAGAGTCCTGCATCTGGGGAAGATGAACCACAGGAACTGGTACAGGCTGAGGGCCAACCTCCAGGAAGGCAGCTCTTTGGAGAAGGACGAGGGGGTACTGGTGGACAACAAGCTGTGCATGAGCCAGCAGTGTGCCCTGGGGGCCAGGAAGGCCAATGGTATCCAGGGGTGCATTAGGAAGAGCACTGTGTCAAGGGAGGTGATCCTGCCCCTCTGCTCAGCCCTGGTGAGGCCACATCTGGAGTGCTGTGTCCAGTTCTGAGCTCCTCAGTACAAGAGAGACTTGGAGCTCCTGGAACAAGTCCGGTGGAGGGCAACAAAGATACCAAGGGACTGGAGCATCTCTTTCAGGAGAAAAGGCTGAGGGACCTGTTCAGCCTTGAGAAGAGACAACTGAGAGGAGACCTTAGCAATGTACACAAGTATCTGAATGGAGGTTGCCAAGAGGCAGGATCCAGGCTCTTCTTGGTGGTGCCAAGGAACAGGACAAGGGGCACTGGGCAGAAACTGATGCACAGGAAGCTCCACCTGAATATGAGGAACAACTTCTTTACCGTGCAGGTGACTGAGCACTGGAACAGATTGCCCAGAGAGGTTGTGGAGTCTCCCTCACTGGAGATACTAAAGAAATGTCTGGATACAATCCTGTGCAAAGTGCTCTAGGATGACCCTGCTTGAGCAGGGTGGTTGGACCAGTTGACCACTGTGGTCCTTTCCAACCTCACCCAGTCTGTGATTCTGTTATTATATAAGAGATATTTAAGCATACTTTTTCTTGAGGTAGAAATTGAGTTGATATTGACTATAATTATCAGCAGGATAAAAAGGGAGCTGCACATTCCACCACAGTACATCTAAACTCCTTTTGCAATGGGTTTACCAATGGCACACATCAACAGAGAAACTTACCTGTATTTAACCTCACTCTCTCACAAAGGCTTATGCTTAAACTAACAGTCCAGATACTCAAGGATTCTCATACAATCCAGATCTGCAAAAGTCAGTTTAATAAATAAACAACAATTGCTCAGCAATTAAAAATTTTTGCAAGGCCAGGATGAACTTAGCCTTTGGAAAAAAAAGAAGACAGTTCTTGGAGCTAACGTCTGTGTAACTTCTCAATTCCATGTTAAAAGAAAAATCATCTCTACAAAGAACCCCAAGAATTTGTGGAAGTTGCTCTCTCACAAAAATCTAGTATTTATAACATTTCTGTCATCTATTAAGGTTGATAAATAAGCTATCATAGATAGTATTGGACACAAAAGAAAATTCAGTTCAACCAGGATGTACTTGTTTCCCTCCCCCCGCCTTGATCTCTAAGCAGTAACTGGAGAGCAATCACAAATCTGTTCCAAACAGTGCAACACTTAATCAGCACGGCTTCTTGAAAGATAAAAAGCATGTTGCATTATACACAGACAGACTACCAACTGACACTGAACTCAGAGGGGCAAACCAACTTCAGATAGGCAAAAAACGCACACAGGCAGGATTTCACCTGCTTGTCACACTAGGGATCACTGTCTCCTGGATCTAAAACAAAGAAACTTGCTGCAATATAAAGAAAGCTTTACATTTTTAATTAGTTCTTACAAAGACTTCAAAGCAAAGTAATAGGACTTATCTTGAAAAATGGTTCCTAATCAGTGAAACTGTAAATTGTATGCACAAGCTCTTGTTGGTCAACAAACACCAGTTCACATTAGGCAGCTATGATGAAGTTACTCTATATACTTTCATTAACCAATCTTGTAGATGTTCAAGTTTTATTATTGCAGCCTTAATTTAACCTATTTACTTTGTTGTCAACACAGAAAGAGAGGCTAAACTAAGCAATTTCATGCCTTTGCCTTACATACTGATTGAAAACTAACATTCAGGTGGAATTTCCTGCGCATCAGGTTCTGCCCAGTGCCCCTTGTCCTATTCCTTGGCATCACCGAGAAGAGCCTGGATCCTTCTTCCTGGCATGCTCTGTCCAGACACTTGTGTACATTGCTAAGGTTCCCTTCTCAGTTGTCTCTTCTCAAGGCTGAACAGGCCCAGCTCCCTCAGCCTGTGCTTATTAGAGAGAGATGCTCCACTCCCTTAATCATCTTCGTTGCCCTCCACTGGACCTGTTCCAGGAGTTCCAAGTCTCTCTTGTACTGAGGAGCTCAGAACTGGACACAGCACTCCAGATGTGACCTCACCAGGGCTGAGCAGAGGGGCAGGATCACCTCCCTTGACCTGCTGGCAGTGCTCTTCCTGACGTACCCCAGGACACCTCTGGCCTTTCTGGCCACAAGGAAGGGCACACTGCTGGCTCATGCACAGCTTGTTGTCCACCAGTACCCCCTTGTCCTTCTCCACAGAGCTGCTTCCCAGCAGCTCAGCCCTGATGGAAAGAAGCATGCATATGGTGTGAAAGGAGATCAAAGCAGCAGATTTCAACCTACTTTTTCCAGGAAATAATGCTGAAAGGCATTTTATAACCTAAGCATTAATGTTTACTGACTGTTGTGTGGAATAAAAAGAGCTCGTGGAAAGGGTAGGCTCTGTAGCATCCACCACTGTTCCAAAACTACATGACCAACCCATAACCCAATTTTATAGAAATCCTTGACCATGTAAGCTTACTACAATTTTTAGCAGACATGTATGCAATTAAAAGTCCTCCATCACAGAAAACAAACAAACAAAACAAAACAAAAAAGAGAAGGAAATCACAATCCACTACAAAGGCACAGAGAACAATGTGATGCCATTGTGTCCTGTTCCTCCAAACAGACATTGGCTAAATACAACCTACACAGAAAGGATATGGACCAGGCTGCAATACTCCGTGGTCGCTTTTCTGAGAGCACCAACGACACAGAAGATAAAGCACTATTTCATTAACAAGGATAGTGTTTTTTCTCCATCTACCTTGCTACCAACGGGCCAAACAAAAGAAAATAAGATAAAATTTCTCCTTCAAAAAGCCTGAATTTTCAGACACTGGGAAGTGCTTAAATCAAAGGAAACTGGCAAGGAAAACTTGGTTACATATATCATTCTCTAAAAGTTTGTTTCTTCAAGTCAGAGTGATGCTATTATACAATCAAGCTTGTAAATTTTTCCACATTAAAACCCCCTTGTTTTTGCAAAGGCTTATACTTTCATTCAGTTTATTATTCCTACATTTCCATCTTTTGGTTGGCTGTTTCAGCGAAAGACATAATTCAGCATATTCTGTTTTGGAAACAAGCATTTTTCAAATCTCAACCAGGAATTCAATATTCTTCTGCTGATTTAACAGATTCTCCACTAAGCTTTCAGAAGCTAAGTTGCCTCCCAGGGGCTTATGAAGATCTTTTGCAATGTTAACATAATAAGTCGTTTCCTGGACATTATACTTGTAAATACCTCATCACTAAAAAAACCAACACAACAGCCAATGTCTCTTTTTTTGAGAAGACATAAAAGCACTACTACCCTTTTACTGCCATGAACATGTTTTTCATAGAAGACACAGAAAACTCCCCTCTTGAAAGCTTCTCCTGAAAAGCACAAGTCAAGCACAACTTCTAATAATATTTGTATGATGAAAATAAAATAGCAAAATGCTTCTGGATTTGCCAATTAGCAGAAAGGACAAGCACAACTTATGAACATCTGACTGGAAGCAAGGGTCAGATTAGAAACAAAGTAGTACCTATTAGGGGCTACAGTGAGTAACCTAAAACCAGAGAAAGTAGAGTGAGATTTTAAACCAAAAAAGATTGGAACGCTAAACAAAGTTCCACTTCAACAGTGATTATATGCCAAAACTTTTACCTTTTAAGGAAAAGTTGCACTAAGACAGAAGGGGAGAGCACAATGCTGTTAAAAATGCTGTAATGGAGGTTTAAGGACCTAGCACGTGCTGATTTCAAGATGCTTGTAACGTCATCTGTGAGAAAGCAGACTCATGACACAAATTCACACCCCAAAGCAGAAAGAGGGATCAACAGTGATTCACCTGCACAAGCCACCCAAAGGCATCACTCACACACACAGTAAGGGAGAGGTGACCTCCTACACCAACCTATTCTGTCAGCCTAAAAAAAGCATTTTACAACAGCTCATAAACAAGATGGAGGTATAAAGCAAAGTTTTGCTGGTTTCTTCTGAGCGATCACTCTATAATAGATAATAAAGAAAATTTTCTTATACATTACCTACGGATTTCTTATCTTTCAGAATACTTTTCCTATCTCATAGTTTAAGTTCCAGGGACAAGGTCATTCCACATGTTTCAGCCTGCTTCCTCCAAGTTTGCTTGTGTGAACACTGTATCACTGCCAATATTTGCAGTAAGAATTTTACATCCTCCCCTTTAGATGCTGTCTACAGATTTTCATTATAGATCTTCGGAAAAGTATTACAGACAATTATACAATGTAACCTGAGATTGCACAGAGATATATTAAGATGTATGGGCCAGAATACAATATTCCCCCAGTTTTACACTAGAACGTCCCAGCTCACATCAACAAATGCCAAGAGAACCTCCCAGAACAATGAGAAACCTAGAGAAAGTAATTAGAATAATTCCTTAACTCAGTGCTATTATATTACCGTCTAATAGCTCAAACTTTAGTATTCAGCAAACCACTCTGAAGACAGAATGAACTCACTGGGTTTTTTCACAGGGTTGATGGAGAATCCAGGTTTAAAGCTAATTTGGGAATGGGAAGAGTCTTTGGGCTGTCTGTTTCAAGCCCGAGGACACCAGAAGGACCGGGCACCTTCCACTAGAGGCCAGCGCTGCACCCCAGGAGCGCCGAGCTGCGGTACCTGCTCACAGCATGCGCTCCCCACAAAAGGCTGCACCCCGGCAGCTCGGGAAGGCCACGCTTAATTCGCCCAGGAGACGCTAAGGGGACAGCTGAGTCAAGTTATTTATTCTCCTGACATACTTGCATGCTTCCCGAGTTCACCGCTCGGGAGAGAAACTACAAATAACGCGGGAGGAGAGAGCGGTTTGAGAGTCAGCGCACTCGAAAGCGTGGACGAGGAAATCAAAAGACGGCTGCGAGCTCATGGTCGTTGGCCATATGGCAGCAGCAGAAGCAAGGATTTATTTTAGGAGAAGCAGTGAAGGGTTTGGCTCGTGACCATTCTGAGTTAACCCCATGACTGTGGCTTTTAACAACACTGTATGCAAGGGATTTGCCTGGATTACGTGGGTATTCCGTATGGAGCCACTGTAGAGGTGATGGTAAAAATGCTCAGTGCTTTAAAGGAGAGAGGAAAACAGCTAAATCTGATTTTTAAAAATTGGCAACTGTAAAGACGAAGAGAATCAGAAACGGAAAAATGAGAAAAGAAAAATTACGGCTGATATTCTTGGCATTAAAGTGCTTCAGAGAAACAAAATTTATGCTAATTTTAAGTATCCATCATTGCATTTGCTATCAAACTAAATAGTTCCAGTGGAGTCTAAAGGCATGCCAAAAAACAGCTGGGTGCATGTACTGTGTACTCACTGAGTTTATACATACTGGTGAGATTGAAGCTTTTGGCATATTCCAGAGCCTAGAGGAGTATTTTTGTATTTGCGCTTTCTGATTTTGTTTGCAAATACCAGCTGCATTCAGAGAACTCCAAGGCAGCCCACTCTCCCCATGAACTTCATCATAAAAAGATGCAGCTCTCACCAATCAAAGCAGATCATGTTGCTTGATGTGACTGGAAAGATGCAATCTGTAAGAATTATAGAATAGTTTGGGTTGGAAGGAACCTTAAAGATCATCTAGTTCCAATACCACTGCCAAAAGCAGGGACACCTAACGCTAGACCAGGTTGCTCAGAGCCCCATCCAGCCTGGCCTGGAATGACTCCAGGGATGGGCCATCCACCACTTATCTGGGGAAACTGAGCCTGTGTTCCACCACCTTTGTAAAAAAACTCTTCCTTCTATCTAGTCTGAATTTACCTTCTTTTGGTTTAAAACCACTGCTCCTTGTCCTACTGCAACAGGTCCTACCAAAATGTTTGTCCTCATCTTCCTCACAAGTTCCCTTTAAGTACAGAAAGGCCACAATGGTGGCACTTTGCCAGAGGATCCTACTAATTGTTCAAAATAGCACATGTTTCACAGTTTATTGGTCTATTAATAGAGTATCTGTGTTGGTGACCATGAAAGAACTTGAATGATCTGGCTGCCTATGCACTTCAAATATCACAGTAGTAGTAGCAATGCCCAACCTTGCTGTAGCCAATAAAATAGTATTTGTAAACCTGATTTCTTCGTACTGCCCTGCTCTCTGCATCATTTAAACTTCTCTAGAGCAGTGACAATATGTGCACAGCAGCGAGCACAACAGTCTTAGCTCGTGTCAAAGGGTTTCTGCAGTATGGGGACAACAAGATGTTACAAAATGACACTGTAATAAATCAGCTAAAATGGCCACTCCTCTGAGCACAACCATGACAGTTTTATAATTATTTGATTAGTCATCTTTTGCTTCCAACAGCAGGCTTCATCAAGTGAGCAGAAAGACTTTGAAATCAGATACATATTCTAAGGAGACCAGCATGAATAAACATTAAGGAGTCAGTAAAAGCAATATTAAAACCAATTTATTTAAACTGAGTCAATGTTTATCAAACTACAGGAGACAGCTTTTCTACAGCAAAAATACTTTTCATAAGATCCTAAAAATTCAAGCTTTAAAGAGAAAGAGATTAAAGCAGTAGAATTCTACTGATCCTACAGAAAAAAAGATGGGTTAACAGTTCATCCTGCCTCAAATCCGGCCAACATTGGCTCCTAAAACGAGCATTCACCAAACATTTAGTAATAGCTGCAAATACATAAAATGAGTAAATTCCATTAGAGATGTTGATAGCTGAAACTTAGAAATTATTAATCCATTGTAATTAAAGTGGAAGGAAAATTATTTCTTGATAACCCAATTCTTTAATTATCTTGTGTGCATGTAGGTTTAATCTGGGTGCACATACATCATTAGTAATTTCCCTTTATAGTTGGTACAATTGTATAGCAACCTGCATCTTCCCCCATGTGACTGAAACAAGGCTAATGTTCAGCCTCACATGTGTCCTTCACAGTCTCTCAGCTACAGAATTCAGTAACCTACTGAGATTCTCAGAGATTCTGATGAAGCCACAACTGAAATGTAAGATTGATTGACCTGCAGGTGTCTGAAAGACATCTTTAAATTATCTTGGGCTATGTTCGAATATTTTAGCAGAGCATGCTTCCACTACTAGAGAAGACTTCTGTAACCAATCCTAATAGTTCATGGAAGGATTGCAGCCACTGATAAACTGAAGCCTTTAACAAGACTTGATTGCTCTCCATTATTGGAAGTTTCAGTCCTGAAGTACAAAGCTTAAACACGTCTAAAATGCAAGAAGATAATATTCTGATTTGGATGAAAGTCAAACATCAAGAAGAAAAACTATTACTAAAAGCTGTCAGTCATTCCTTTGCAGCAAGATCACCAAAAAAATAATCCTCAGAGAAGGGAAGACAAATTGACTGTGGCCCTTATGAGGCATACGAGTATAGTAGGAATGAAAATTGGAATCTGCCTTAGAGAAGAAGTTTTTTTACTGAAGGAAACACCTTTATTGGACTGCTGTAGGTACTTCAGAACTACAGGGTGACTGAATGTAGAAAATGGCATCTCAAAGACCTAAGTGGCCAAGGCAGATGCAAGAAACCTATCTAAACAATGGGTAAATTTGAAAGACAGTAATCAAACAGCTTCTCCAGAACTGCTGAGCAAGGGACATGTAACAGCTTCTACATGGCACAAAACAGCCCACTTAGCAAGGTAAGAATGTCCCCTTGGATCTTGCCTGCTTACCAATTAGCACATCCTTTATAAGTGTGACAGTGCTCTACACATGAGCATCATTCAACTCCAGACAGAGGTTCCAAATGCTTTGATGATCTCCTGATGTGATTCTGCACAATCAGATCTGAGAGTATGTAATATATCTATGGTCTGTCCAAAATATGAGATGCTAGAATTATCCTCACCAGGCCAGATCTAGAAGGATGGGCTAACTGACAGGTTGTATTGGCTCGTCAAAGACCATCAGAAGGAATCTCATCAGAGGGCAAGTCAGCTTCTCTGACCATAGGTTGGAACTGCCCATAAGCAAACAAACATAAATCACCCATGAAGCACCAGGAACTGATATCATTACAAGTGTCAATACAATGAGGTCATTTTAGGATGCATCTTGCACAGGCAATAGCTCTGGAAACATCCGCTCTGCACCTTTCCTATGGCACTGAAAAAGGCTTTTGTGGAATGTAAAAGAAGCTCTGCAGGTTTATTATTCTCCGTGTAAAAATATAGAATGTCCTACGTGGTGAAAAGAGCTGTTACTGATATGGAAAGTACCACTTTCACTTTTCACAAATTCTTGAGGTTGGAATAGATGTCCTGAAATCAGTCAGTCCAACTTGCCTGCTCAAGCAGGATCAGCTAGAGCAGGTTGCCCAGAACTGTGTCTAGTTGGGGTTTTGACTGTCTTCACAGATGGAGACTCTACAACCTCCATGAGCAGTGTGTTCCAATGCTTGAGCACCCTCACAGTTTGAGTTTTCAGAAACTCTTTCCCTCTTTGGTAAATCCTAAAATTATCAAAGACTTACAATTTACTAAGAAAACATTACACACATTAATTAATACACACTACAATTACATACATTCAGTACTACCTTGTACTTTAAGCTGTCTTCCACAATAGAGGATAAATAGAGAATAAAATTTCAAGTCTATTGGTTTGAGAGACTAACAATAATGAGCACTTTGTAACTTTTGCTCATCAGCAAACTGCACACATTAGATATGAGGCATTAGCCTAAACAGCTTGAAGCTGCTGAGGCATTTTGCCCTCAAAAGGTGAAGGTCTAAGCTGCCAAACCCCAGAATAACACACATCCGCTTCTTATGTACCCTGGCAGCCAAACGGCGAGTCAAACTTGCCAGGGCACTTTGCTCATTATACATAGAATTCTTGACTGAATTTTAGTAACAACTCAATGTGGCTTCAGAGTTATTTTAACCTATGGCCAATCCCCACATGCATGTCCAAACTGCCTAGCCACAGAAATAACAAGCATAGGAATGCCAGGTTCAAAGTGCTTCCTCTTTACATCTAAATCTAAGATAAATGCTATTCATGCCACATTGTGCAAATACAACTGCAAGGATCCAACTCTAAAAACAGAAGTGGTAGGAAAGTAAGAACTAGTAATGAGTGGTATTACTGCTACCTCAGCCCAAATAAAAAAGACTGAAATGATTTGCAGAGTTACTTGATGACACTTCCCTCTGCAGCAACTCGCCTCAGAAAAGATACCAGAAGAACTTGTCAAGAATAAGCTTCATCATAGTGTTGCTGTGATTATGTTTTTAAAGCAAATAAAAACAACGAATGGAAGAAATTTCTAAACCAAAAATAGTAATGTGTGGCAAGAGAATTTAAAATTGTGTGCTGAAATAAGACCTGGAAGTAGGTACCAGCCAACATTCTCAACAAATCAGACACTCTAGGAAGTCACATGCAGTATGTTCTACTCGCAAACATTTAAACCTGTCTTACAGTTATAATTCAGACATTATGAGACCCAAAACTGCCTCTTACCCTCCAAGACTCCTGCAGACATTTCTGTTTAATAATCACCATTGGCTCAGATGTTTACTTTTGTCAGGGCACAAGAACTGGGCTGAATGTATCCTATCATTAAATAGTATCATAAAATTAAAGAGGTTAGAAGAAGAAATAATACTTTGGCTAGGACAGCAACAAAAGGAAGTAGCTGCCAGGAGGACAAATTCGCTAGCAAACTACCTAACAGCACTCTGAACTTCTGCTTACAGATGTAAACTGACTACTTGGCAAGCTTTCAGAAAAAGAACCTACCTCCCTGAAGCTACAGCAACAAACAAGTTTAAGTACAACCAGTTCTTGAGAAAAACCCTTTAAAACTCTGCACTGTTCTTACTGCAAGGTGAGAACTACACTAACAGTCCTTGGGTGGTAAAGTAAAACAAACGGTGCCAATTACACCTGAAATACTCAATATTTCCATTGTAATTTTTTCAAGCTCTCCCTCAAGAGATTAGTGGAATTGACCTTGCAGCAAGAATTAAAAAATCCTATACACTACCTTGCTTTCTGAAATCTTCCTGTAGAGATACATCTAAAAGACAGTACAAAAAGCAAAAACTTTGCGACTCGTTGGGGCTCAAACCACGACATCAAACGCAGGGAAGTGTGTCATTTATATAAACAGTCTTTATTTCTTATTTTCTACCATCTGGACATGAAGCTTTTACGTCACCCATTGCTACCAAAAAGCTGCAGCCTTGCCAGGGCCATGTAATTTATCACAACCAGATGGTGTGCTGTCAATAAAGGAGGGGCTGCTATCATTCCGGGGCAGAATAATTACCTTTCCTTTGAACCAAGGACAATGTTTTCAATAAAACCCCAAAGCTGTTTAATACAACTTCCAGTCTGTCAAGACTCCCACTGTGCAGCCCCAGGATTCGCTAGACTCACAGGAGTGAAGGAGACCATTTGTTAAAAACATAGCAGGAGTATTTCAGAGGACATTGATGACACACAGTTTAAAAATCCCCCAAACAGTAGAGACATTTTGTATCTACTTTAAAAGCTTCTTGCACAGACTTTTCTCATCACAAATTTTACAGCAAAAGTAGATGTATTGCATTCAAATGCCACCTACGTCCCAGGCCTTTTAAGTAAACTATGGAAGATATTCACTGCTCTGCTGTGCATCTCTTCTGCTTTGCATTTTTACATCTCAGAAATTTGAGTAGCAACACTTATTCTGGGAGGAGGACTAATAGGTAAAGGTTGTAAAGCACAGAGAATTAAAATTAACTAGCAAGCAAAGCTAAAGAAGAACAGAAAGCTGCCTCTCACACACCGAAACACTACGAGGTCGACACTCCTCTGATATCTGGAAACACATGGCAATCATACTGGAGTGATTCAGAGGACCTTGCAGCAGAATTAAACAAGTTACAATGCAACCAAATGGTGCCTTCTCTTTGAGCAATGCAAGAAACTGGACGAATTTCACTACATACTAAATTTTCCCTTGAGTTTCAAACCCCGCCAAATAAAAAGCAGTAATTATTTGAACACTCAAAGCGTTTTCTGAGCCTACTTCCACGCCAAAAACTGACTTTCAACTTGTCCTTCTTTCAACAGTACATATTTAATGAAGTGGTTAAGAAACACATCCTTTTTTCATAACAGCAGAACATTTTGTTCACCTCAAAAAAGTAGAATAACTCTCTAGCTTGGGAAATTAAACATGAGCTGGACGCCCAAGCATGACCATTTCCAGGAATTACATCTAACAGAATAGAACAGAAATATTCCTGCAGTTTCAGTTCCACAGGGGTAACAAATGTATTAAAAGATGTCTTAGCTCAGTTTACTTTTGATTGACCCTCTCTCTAACTAAGATCAAATCAGTATATTCTTTTCTTCATGTAGCAGTTGCCTAAAGGATGCTATTATAGATTCTACTATATTTTACATGTGATTTACAGCCTTAGAAGAAAAATACATTCAGGCAAAACACGATAGAAAACAAAAAAACCAAACCACCACAACAATTGAACAGCATTTAAGACTTTGCACAAATCTCAGCTGACAAGTTTCTGCCCATCACCTCCAGAAGATGCAGTAATTGCTGATGACTGACCATCCAGAAGACCACAACTCATTAAAAAAGAGTAGAAGATAAAGCATAATCCTTTGGTTCTCCCAAGAAGCACAGTTATGTGCATGAACAAAGAGCTTCACAGGGAAAGAATAAGTTGTCTTCTCTGTCTGAATGAGCAAGGGTGGCTCTTACCTTAGGATTCCAGGGTCCAGTCACACCAGAACTTCAAATATCACTGGAAAATCTCTTGGTTGTTCACTCTGGATAAGCACATGCAGTGGGGACATAACACAATGGAGACAGCAACTGCTAAACTTCCACGGGCACACAGATACAGATCTATTTTTACTAACGCTTAAAACTGTTCTCAGATTTTAAGCATTTCTTGCACCTATGCAGTAGCCTTCAAAGGAGATTTTGCAGGCTTTTCCAAAGCTCAGACACAGGTGTGCAGCAACTCACACTCAGTGTGCAAAGAACACACAAGAAAAAGCTCAATGCCCTTTCCAAGTTAGAGGCTTTTGTTTGTTTTCCAATACACGACAATTAGTCTCACCTTGATAACAAAACATTTTTACAGTTCTTGTTTTGTACAATACTGTTATCTCCAACTCTGCCATATTACACAGAGAGTATACTACAAAACCATCTTTTTTGAGATTCCCCAACAGCTATAAAGCATTAGTGTTGCCACTACTATTAAAGCCACGTCAATGAAAAAGTAGAGCAAACAGAAACCAGCCAATCCCCTATCAAGCTAATGGCAACTGAAGGCATTTGTGTTTCCATGAAGAAAATACATTCAAGAACCACCAATATCAACTGATGCACAGTACTTGGGAAAATAAAGCCAAAGAACATTGGCATCGATGATCAGGTGCTGATTATGTCAGCACTTACACCAAGGCAGAACCAGACTGAAGCATGTTCAGAACCTTCCTCTTGAGCAATCTCCTGCTCCAGTAAGTGACTGAAAAAGTGATATCAGCTTCTAATTAACATCATATTAAAATCATGTAATACAACTCTAAGGACAAACACGTCTGAACAGTTTACATGTAGGTTTTATTATGATTCTTCCTTCTAGCTTGCAATTTAGATTTCCTAAGTAATCTGAATTTTCTAGAGCAACTGAATTAACCTATTTTATTAACTGAAACACCTCAGTCCCTCTTGACACACAGAATGAACTGGCATCTGCACTGAGATGTAACTAAATGAAACAAGGGGACACCCTCCAGAAAAGCCTACAACTAACAAAAAACGCAAGGCACCAATGATCACTTTTGCTGAGCTTTGTGTGAGCTGTAATGAAGTGAATTTCAGTACAGTTCTGGGGAATACAGATTTTTAAAGGTTCCATTGGTATGCAGCATCATGGGTTGCACATTGACTGGCATTTTTAAAAATACCAGATATTTTCAGCATTCTGATAAAAATACAGCCAATAGAATACACCGACTATTTCAATGGATGAACTTTCAAATCTCTCCTGTTTAAAATATTGCTCCTCAACAGGAACAACACACAACTCTTTGGTACATCCAAAAGACAGGATTGTTTGTAATTTAATACGGAAACATTTCAGCTGTCTTAATACCAGGATAATTCCTACGCAAGTCTGGCATTTGAGACACGTTACGTATTTGTCACTGAAGTGTGTGAATTTTTGTGCTGTTATGTGAGGTTCATCAGTGGATGCCTTGGCCATAACAGTACCTCCTCCCACACATTCGCTCTCAGGTTGCCGAAGAGATTGGCCCTCTGAATCTGGAGCTTTTTTATCAGACCATTTATTTGTTCTACAAGGTACATCCAGCCCTCAGGAGTTCACAGCTAAAGGGATATCAACAAAATGCACGTGTTTACATCTGTCAACCTTTAAAAGAGATCTTAAGAACCACCGAGCTTGTAGCAGCAACCTTCACAAAGTTTAACACTTGAGCTGCAGTGCTTTTTATCCTGATTTTAAAATCTGCCCTTTCCCTCTGTATAGATAAGAAAATGACACACAACACGGATACAGAGCCATTACCATCTCAGGCTCCCTGTGTGATAATCAGAGGAAATGATCTGCTGACCTCAAGCAGTCTTTGAAATCTGCACAAACATTACATAAAGAAGACAGCAGGACTATTCAGCAGGACATTCATCCCCCTAGGCCTGCCTCTCCAAAAGCTCTGCTGGACTAGTGGTTTTCTCAAAACCTGAAAACACCTGGGCTGCCAGAAAACTTATGGTGATAGACAATGTTCAAGGACTGCTGTGAAACACTTTGTGTATCAGTGTTTCATTTAAGCCTAACATGCAAAAACTGTCACGCAGCAAGCATTGATTTCTTTTCTTTAGGTCTGAATTACTAAGAAGTTAGCATCAGGGAAAAACAAAATAAACCAACCAGAAAAAATCCAATCCCCTCCAAAACCAGGCCCCAAATACAACCACAATTCCGATTCACATCTATACATCCTTTTGTCTTATGCAAGATGGCATGCAAAGTAAAATGGAATTGCTCCCATTGTTTAGTTTCAACAGTCTCTTGATTTTAAAGATACAGAAATCATAAAATAGTAGATCCACATCACATAAATAATCTACTGGAGTTATCCGTGTAAAAGAGAACCACATCCTCAAACTTGCAATTAATTTCAATAACTCAGTTTCAAGAGATGGGAAGGAAGTCATAATACCATCTCTTGCCACTTCTCTGCACGTTGAATTACAGAAACCTGCTTTTTTTAACACTTAGGAGAGTCTAAAAAGACTGCTGGTTGCTGGTACCATCAGATTCCTTAATGACTACTAGAATCACGTGTATCTGGTAATTTGCTTTCAAATTTTTTCCTCCACAACTAACTCAATAGTATACCAGACACTGCAGAAATACAACTGTCTCTATTTTAAAGTTCATACAACACAGAACAAAAGATTCCATGCTCTCCTTTTGTGTTTAGTGTGACTCTTCCTAGGAAATCCACCTAGACAGAAGTAGGATTTGACGTCTTGGATGAAGAATGGATCTCGTCCAAGGTAACAACACCACACAAAACCAAACCAAAACACTGCCTCCTGTCAGAAGGCTGTCAGAAATACACAAACCCTTTCCACTTAAAGAATTCAAGATAATGCCTGGTTGACTAAGTTGATAAAATTATCCACGAACTCTATTTTACTATTCAAAAAACAGAATGAAAAAGCAATAGCACATGCCTGTGTATCTAAAAATGAGTAAGACCGGCTGAACACAAAATTATTTCATATGCAAAGAATTGCATAGGAACAAGGGTTACATTTCATGGTCACATTACACTCATCTCCTCTGATATGTTTCAAGACCTGTTGCAGTGAGAGACTAGGCTCATGAGACTCAGAAGGGTTCCCTAACTCCAACCCCACAAGCCACCACTCTATTTTTCCACACAGAACTTTTCTAGAGGCCGAATTTCTACTGAAATTAGTTTAAGTTCTCTAGGGTTATCATAGCTAAACAGATTAGCCATACAGACAAAGAAAATCTACTGTGACAGAAAGTGAGGACAAAAGCACATTATCAGCCAACTTCACTCTGAGACCAGCTGAAGGATCTGCTGAAGAATAGCAGCATTACCTGCAAGAATCCCCCCCACCATCCCCAGACAATCCAGAAAGCAATTTCTGAAATGTAATTCACAATAGCTGTTCCTGTTTGTTTATACCTTGCTCACTGTATCTGGTTGCACTGCTGTCACATGACTAAAATTCCCTGCATCCTAACAATTATGATTTACAGTCGTCTTTTATTTTGAAGGTGAACTTATAAGGTATTGGTTCAGATCAACAGGTAATTTTAAAGAATGTGATTAGGGCTACCCCTCCAGAACAAAGAAATTAAGTTCGTGTTGCCTGGGTACAAGTATTATCTAACTGTACATATTAAATCACTGGGAGGATTTGTGGGATTGTATTAACACCACTTACACATTAGCTCATACAGATTTTGTATTATCACAAATGCAGTCATGATAATAGCATTCATGATCATTAAAAAGACAGCTGTACATATCCTGTTTGACAGCTATTCTTGTGTCCTGCTGAGAAGAAAGAAAAGAAATGTGTACTCGTCAGACTATTCTTCTGAACTAGTTATGGCACCTTCACCATAAAGTCAGAACCATGAAAAAAATTACCTTTATATAGTTTCAATACAACTTACCTTGCCAAGTTAATTGATTTGTTGAAAAAAGCAAGCCTTAAAAACCTTCTATTTTCTTTTTATTATGATACCACAGACACTGAAATTTAAAAAAGCACATCTTTGCTCTTAAAAATCTCAAGAGAAAGCATCAGTGAAGAAGAGACAGAACAAAAAAAAAGGCTCGAACCTTTGTACAGTACAAATAGGTTGGCAGGCCTTTATGGCAGATTGAAGCTACAGAGAGCAAAACCATCAGGAACACATACAAACACCACATTTCTTTAGAAGCTAAGGAATGTGCAAGCTTTGACAAAGCATATTATATTAAGGATGTTTATAATCAACTTCCATGGAGACAGTTCAGTAGCTTTACAACACAGCAACAAAGAGCGTGAACTATATTTTCCATCTGTTTTGTGCAGACTGTTTTTTTACAATGGAAGTCAGTATCAAAGCAAACTGTTCCCTGCGATTTTAAACAGCAACACAAAGGGGTAAAGAAATCTTTTCCTATGCAGTACAAGAGAAGATGGAGGATATGAATGGCTATTAAAAATATATACAAAAATATGTGATGAAGACCTCTTGTTTCAAGCAGGAAGTGTTACACATGATGTAGCAGTCACCTAGTTTAAGCTAATATTACTATGTTTATTAATTGTAAAATATCATACAGATATAAAAAAACCTTACAGAATCAGATAGATTATCACCTCCAGCTGAACATGTGCAATAGGAGCAGCAAAGCAGCCCCTTTCCACATTTTAAGAGAGCTATAATAAAAAATGGAAAGATACGGTCGGTATAAAACATGAAACCAGCTTTAAGTCAAGCATGAGGAGAACAAAAAAGACAGCACTGTAAGTACTTCTTCAAGAGGAAAACAAAAATATCAGCATTGGAAGTACTCCTTCCATCTCCAAAGTTCATTTACAGTGGTACCATAAAATCTCTTCTGAAACTATCCACCTTAAAACAGATAAAACAAATAACAAAACACATCTATTAAACTCACATTATTAGCACATGTTCTGCCATTCTGCTGCTGTTAGGCTGGAGTTCCCCCTATGTTATATGGCATAGCTGTTCTCTACATGCATGGACCACAAGAAATAGTGCAGAAAACCCTATTTCTTTTCCCAGAAAGCAAAAAAGCTGCAGTGCACACCAGCTTTTCCAAGCAAAAGCAGAGTGCTTAATAGGTGTGATCTATACAGACAACACTTTAAAAGAAAAGGCACTTGAAACACTCCACAATACATTAGTATTATAGAAAAACAAATGTGTATGGAATATACAGCCCTTGTGGCCACATGTTAGACTACCCTCAAATCTAAAGGGAAGTCATTGAACATTTACACCCTGTGTTAGGAAAAATCCTGCTAGGAAAAATATTCCCAAAGTCCCTCATATGAGCCTTCAATCCCACTGAATACATCAAACCCAAAACTTAAGCTATATTATGAAGACCACCACATGGACCCAATACCGTGCCTGAGCAGCAGCAGTGTCTCCCACCATTCCAATAAATGCCATTACAACAGAACTATCAAAACCCCCAGATCCTACATATCCACTTCCCAGAACACGCAGTGTAATTCCCCTTGTTTACCAGGTATCTACAGGGCTTCCATGAAGACACTGTTAGGCAAATCCTTCACTTCATGATGAATTGTCAAAAGAACTAATCCCAAGACAAGACAAACACTTGTAGTGCAATATTTTTTATCTACGTAACACTTTCCAAAGGTTTCCCTTGGTACTAAAATTTCCAAGTTAATTAAGTACCAAAATCTGTGGACTCAATCAGGATATTAGGGCACCATATCCAAAATCAACAGGCTACAAGCTACTAATGCCTTCTTCCTAATGGAGAAAATCCCACAAAAAAAAAAAAATCAACCAAAAAACAACCAACCAAAAAAACCCAAAAAACCCAACCAACCAACCAACCAACCAAAACCACACAAAAAAAACCTCAACAAAACAAAACCCCACCACCAAAAAAACACCAACAAAAACAACCAAAAAACCCCAAAGTGGCCATGTAGCCACCTTCTACTCCAAACTGTGCTCATTTCTCTCAAAACATAATAAAGGAAGAAGGTACAAGTATGAAGTATTATAAAAATGAAAAGTACTGAAATCCGATAAAAATGACTGCATACAACACAGGTTATAGCCAAAGCTATAGGGTTAGGAAAGATGAAGAGTCTGACAACCATACCCAATGTCACTGAATGCCCTGTATTAACAGGAAACACCTCCCAAAATCAAACTTGGAAAAAAAGAATTGGCTCCGTTGTGTTCAGAAAAAAAGCAAAATAATTTTTCCCTAAAATTCTCAAATACAAGAATAGTCTTCAGGGAAATGCAGCAAAGTATAGTCTGCGTGGTTTAATGGTAAAGTTATTATTTATTAACTAACATTTAGTTTGTCAGTATATTTATCCTGCCATTAGGCACATCTTTGAGGAGTTCACAATGGAATCCATAGACTGGACAAGATAGCCAAGTACTCAACTTTAGAGCCGTAATTCAGTAGCTCTTCTGACTGAGCTTTAATACACTAGCTTCAATATAGAACTCTTGCTAGCTGGTCATAAAAATTAGATTTTTTTTTTTCCTGCATTGTTTTTTGAGTTTTACATCAAACCAGTATAAAAGCACAAGGTTTTACAACATCCACAGGCCTTAATCTATTCTTCTAAAACTCAACGCCAGTTCAGCCAAATAGAGGGATTTGCACGTCACATAAATCACAGGCAATAAGGTAGACTAAGAAACAGTGCAAATTAACTGCAGATGACTAGCAACAATCTTCTCCCCCGTCCTCTACAGCTGCATTAGCCACATACTGAAGTGCTGCTCTTAAATATAAAATCAGATAGGAAGGCTCTAAGTGCAAGAAACAGCATTCAGCAAAAGTCAGCTGATTGGTCACACTCCATGTCAACACCTTAAAAGCTTCTAATAGCGTTGCTGCTGAAGCATCTGGATTAATGCTCAAGTTCTAGCACAGCAAGGCTTGTCATTCACTGGAAAAGACACACCAGCCAGCTATGAAGTGTCCACCTTTGGTTAGAAATAGCCAATAATCAGCTTCATCTAGAAAGCAACAAATAGAGCTAGGGCATCCATTCTCTTACCTGGACAGTGAGGTATCCCTGAGGGGGTATCACCTGAAGGGTGGGATGCGTTTGACTACCGCACTCTTTGGCAAACTCCTTTGGGAGGTGGCTGCCATAAACACTGAGGTACCATCTTCTGGCCAAACTGAACAGAAGCCAGCTCTATAAAGAAATGATGCCAAGAGTGCTACGAAACAGGATGCATGACCTTGAGATAACAGTGAGATCCTACACAGAAGTACACTTTGACCAGTAACTGATACTGTAAGGTACTATGAGAAGTATTTATCTCTGTGTTAGTCTGAAAATCCAGAAAAGCAGCCTGGCAGACAGACTACCTTCTACTATGTCTCTTGGTAGAAGAATCCTTTAAGGGCTAAAGAAAGCGAACAGAATAGTCCTCAATACCTACTTTTCATCAGTGGTACTAAATGGGACCTTATAGAATGGAGCACATTAAGTTCCAAAGTTCTTTCTGTATTTCAGCAGGACTTTGATACACCTCCCAATATAATATTGCTACAGATTTCACCTAACACAAGGCAAAATGGGAGAGACAGGATGCTGCAAGTGTGTATGTGCTCTTTACTAATGTGTCTTAAAATTATGAACTTTCACTCTGAACAAGGTTGGTTTGGTTTGGTTTTTTTCAATAGGAAGCTTATGCATGAAGTCATTGAGAAGGCAGCACCTGAATCTTTCCCAGAACACATGTTCATGCATCCTTCTGTGAAGACACTGATCCATTCAATAAGAGGTCCTGTACAACATTTCAAGTTTCTCCTTCGACACCAAAGATGCTTACAGCCAAGTTATCTCACGATAAAAACTATAGCCTGCAAATTTCCCACCAAGTCAGAGCTGCCCACATCTGCCTGTATATCTGTTATAGTAGCCATACTTGTCCGTCTACAGGGTGCTCTCAGATTTACCCTAAAACTCTGCAATAATTTCAACAGGAAGGGTGTTGAGCTTTCCCATGTCAGTAAGTTGTATTTGGCAAGAAGCTCCTGGTACCCTGCCACCTGGAACTGCAGTGAGGTGGAAGAGTAGGCTTTGTGCCTGAAAAGGCCCAAACCCTGGAGACCTTGCCTCTCCTTTGACATTTACAGACTTGTTTTTCCTGCACAGCTCTGTTTTCCAAGGATCCTGAAAAGATCAAAGCTGTGCATATAAAACCCACAACTGCCTCTACAATGCCAGGTCCTGAACAAAAAGATACTTGTCAGGAATACAGCTATAATCCTAGAAAAGACAAGCTATATTTCAGACTGGAGGTACTGAACATTTTGCTTCCAGCTCTTGGTACAGTTATTCTGTAAGAGTTACACATCTGTTTGCACAGAATACTTAGTTCTAGAGATGCTAGTTGCAGGACAAATGAGCTCTCCACTGCCCATTTAGAGCCTGAGTTTGCCAACACACTTATATGATACAATATTAAGCTGACCAGCTGGAAGGCAAGCTTGAAAGTCTTAAAAAGCTTCAGAAGTATTTTACTGGCGCCTTTTTAATTTTTTCTTTTTCTTTTTTGCAATCCCAGTGTCCATGAACAAACAGTTAAGAAATCTTAGGAGCTGCTAGCCAACATGAACTTGAGAAGCATGCATACTCTGTAACACATTTTCCCCCTTGTAGGCAGTATTGTAACCACAACTTTTCCACTATGCAACAATTAGGCAATAACCTGAGCATTAACAGAAGCTTACTTGTGGCAGAAAGAAGCCCTACAGGTTGGTTTATCCTGTCCTTGACAAGTCAATTTGTCTTGAACCAAACCCCAATACCCCAAAATTAGACGGCAACAGAATCTGCTCAATCTTATTTAAAGTAATCTCAAATCTCTCCTCTGGCCATATGCTCTTAAAACACATTAATTGGCACGCAGGTTTTTCAGGCAGCTTCTTCCTTCAAAGATTAAATCTGTACTATCTAAGAAAGTTTATTAATTCTGAAACATTAGCAAACATCTGCCCTCTAGTAGGACAAAAGTACACATTGTAGATTGTCAAGATTGTCTGCGTTTGGGAATTTGTGGTAGGTCAACTGCATTGATGCGAAATGGCATGAGTTGACCTTCTGCCAAACACATTTTCCATCAGAACCCACTAAAGTAGGCATGGACAGTAGCTCAGCTGGCCTGCAAGTCCCACATAACACAGCCCACAGAAAGGGCCATTGCCTGTTTCCAAAGAAGATAGAAACAATTATACTACACAGTCTTCACAGAAGTCTCTGCACTGCAGACACTGTTGCAGTACTAGTACTACTTTTTCTATGCAGAAATTTGGTGCAGTTGCCAGAACTGACGATAGGAGGTGGTGCTTACGTGGGTCATTCAAGTGTTTTCTAAAAACTCTGCCCTAGTAAATCATGTACCACACCAGGCACCATGAACTCTGTTTCGTACTAACCCAAAGAAAGAGTGCACATCACCTCATGTGTGACTGACTACTCCTGTTGAAATGCTTTACCTTCATGTTACCCTAATGATTTAGAAGCATTTTAGTCTCACTGTTGCTAACAATTATCTACTATATATACACCAGTAACCTGCTGCCAGTATTTTCTCCTTTCCCTGCTGCACACCAGCATTCTGTAGAAACCTGGCACCTCATATGCTATTGAGAGTAAAAAGTGAGATACACATTTTAAATCAAATGTAGTATAAGAAATGAAGAAAAATTCAATGACTTCAACAAAGCAACATTTCTAGTTGTATTTCTGCTATGACAGATCAGTGTTTAGTCTATGAAGAGATAGGATGACAGCTCCTACCTTAACAGAAATAGCAAGAACCAGAATGTTACGAGAACAAAGCAGGTGTACGCTTATAAAGGTTTATAAGCTCTGTACAAACACCACAATGTTGAATAAAGTCCAGAAAAAGAGGCACTGAAGAATTCTCACATTTCAATGCATAACACAAAGGGTACAACTCTGCTAATGTCTGTAAACACTCTTCAAAGCATCAAAGGCTGAAAGATTTCTCCTGGCCAGCCCAGGTTAAAGCAATTTTTCTGGAGGCTTGCCATGCTCTGTGGGAGGCAGGTAGGGGTGCAGCAACAAGCTGGATTTAAAAGATCCTCAGCTGGAAGTACAAATACAGAGAATGATGTTTAAAACTGTTAGACCCCTGGAGAGAAGCAGGAAACTCTCTTTATGACCCCCAGAGTATTTGTTTTTCCAACAGTTTCCCAGCTCAGCTTGAGATTCTCAAGGGCAGCAACAACAAAAAAAATTCACTTTGCTCAAATTAGTTTTGACTGGTCCCCAGGTTCCCAAGGTGATAATTTAACACCTCATTAACAAGTGCATTATAGCAGGAAATTCAAATGAACCGATTTTAATGATAATTGAATGTTTTCAGCCTCAGCCTGCAGAAGGAGTATTTCCCCCTTGGAGTACAACAGCAGTCACTGCTTCCATTTGTGGGATCTACTGCTGGCAGTGAATGGCAAAGTACAGACTTCATTTATAAATACACCATAAGCTACTTAAAATTCAATTCCAGGTGCTGAAACATGGGCTATTCACTCCTTCATTACTCCTTATGTTTGTATGTGCACATAGTTCTGGTTTGCCTTTGGAAAGAAAAAGGTAATGTTACAAAATGTCCAACTCCAAGAAACTTACTGATTAGGCATATGATTGAGCTGCGGAGGTCCTATCTTCACTTGAGGGCCTGATTAACCACATGGAAGTTAAAATACTAATTGCAGTCTTTTCTCCTCCAGAATTTAAGCAGACCATTTGAGCTTAGTTTGGTTTAGTTTTTTTTCCCCCCCAGCATGCTTCTCCCTGGGCATATTGACAGTACAACAATGGTCCTGAATTCTGAACAGCTCAGTTATGCTCAATTCTCTGCCAAGACAGCTGTACATTCTTATTACTTCTGGTTATAATTGGCTTAACTACCTTCTCTGATTTAACTCACTCAATATTGTTGCACAGAGCAATGGCAAGATTAGAATTTTATTTTTTAAAATGTTTTCACTGATGAGACAGAATCAATTACTGGCTCTTCACAACTGAGGTGCTGAGACAAATACCGATCAGACTGTGTGCTGCTGACTGACTGACCACCCTTCAAAGAGCAGTTATCAGTTTCCAGTAGTTGAGCAGCTGGGATGGCCAATGCAGCTGCCAACTCCACTGAACTACGTTGGGTAATAATTCTTCATTTCTATACAGTGCTCAAGGCAACATTCACTCAAAATTTAAGAGCCATCTTGGGGCAAGGTCTATCCACGACTTCTTCTACACATGCTATGTATGGTGCTGTGATTGGGTGCGGGATATTTGCCTCCTAAAACTCACATGGAAGTCAGTAAACTCATTACAGTTGTCAACAGGTATAATTACTATTACTGAGTTAAGGTCTGTGGAAAGGAGTAGTTCACCTCTTTTACAAGCCATTAGTACTGCCAGCTTCTGTTCAAACTTAAAACACACCTGGATTTAAGGCTCATCTTCACTTTTCAACACACAGGAGAGCAAACTCAGTTTCACCTCTGAAGGTGGTTAACCAGTCCCTAGACTGGGTTCACTTTGCATGTTTTGATTTGCCTGCATCTCACTTGGGTTATTATTTTCTTCCACTTGCCCTCAGCAATGTTATCAGGGCAACAAACAGGCTGGGTCCTGAAGAGCTACAGTGATAACAGAACTCCAGTTGTACAGGATGTGTCACTGGCTCTTGTGTAAATAACAGAAAGGAGCCAGCTGGATTCCCAGTCCTAGTGAGATTGTAGTGGCAAAAAAATCCAGCCTTCACCTCAAACCAAACCATTAATGCTGAAAAATTCACCAAGACAGGTCAAGTACTTAACATCATAAATCAAAACAATGTCTCATTTACCGTGACAAGAACCAAGCTGTCTCATTTTCCCTACAGTCAATTTAAATAACAGCAAGAATCAAGTGGCTCAATGCTACAGCTTTCCAGAACTCCATTCCAAGAATCAATTTGTCATCTTTGTGTATGTATAGTATGACCCTGAAAAGTCTGCTTATTGTGTCTTTTTATTATCACTGTTTACAAAGCTCCTTTATCTACACAACTATCTGAAATTCATTCATTTTGTGGCTGAACAGAGCAAGAGCAACATTCACCAAACTGCTGACAAGCATCTGCAACACCTTCTCATCAAAGTTTTCAACCATAGGGACTTTGAACTGGAAAACAGTTCCAAAAGTTTATTTTTGCAGAAAGAAGCCTTCTCCATCTCTCCTGCTCACTTTGCTCTACTACATATCAAAGCCAAAGGTGATGATACACAAGAAATCCATGTACATTGTCACCTGAGTTCTCTGAAGAGAGTCTATATGCTCAACATGTTCAACACTCTTGAGGATGACTGTTCCTTTGAAGAAATTCTCAAAGGGATCACAGATCAAGTATGTTTTGTTTAAGACTCCGTGATGGTCTTCTAGCCAATTACAGTGCAAGACAAGTAATGCAAAGTTAAATAAGACAGACAGAGTATTGATCTGATAATGTAGAGGAGCTGCAGCACTGGAAGCACCACTACCAAGAACCCCTAAGGTGGCTCTGCCATTGCTTCAGCTGTTGGCATGGTTTTTGCAGTCTGGATGAAAGAACAAGTAATATGTTCATATATAACTATAGTGCTGTAACTGACCAGCAATCAATCTTCAGTCTTCAGGGTGACTGAAGTTTGCCAGTCACTAACATGCTTACACATTACAAAGAATTAACAGATTAATTTGAATAGAAATCAAGACACAAGAGAACTACTGTCCAACTCAGGCAGCACATCTGCACATAAGCACGTCTTACATTCTCTGCAGAGAAGCCTTTCATAGCATCTGTATTTTGTCTGTGCTGCCTCCTACTAACATCCTATTTAGTCACTGGCAACTTGCTGGAAAAATCTGAAAGGAGACATTCTTTTTTTAGTTATGTAAAGTTTTAGTAATTACAACACCTCATAATGTAAGTTTAGAGTCTTCAGATGCTTCTTTAGATTTAGAAATAACCTAAACACAATTAACATATTCTTGTAAAATGATCTACAAAACCCCTTTCATCTTCCAAAACTACTCTGTTCCTATTACTTTTTCCTCAGCTACAGACTGTCTCAGTCTGACATGACAATTTCCACAAAGATTTGATGCCATGGAGGACAGCAGGTTTTACAAATAGCATGTGGTAAACAGAAGCAGGCAGACAAAGAAGCCGCAAAGGCTCTTTTCAAGAAAGCATTCTTGAAGCCATTAAAAGATTTAGCTGTGGTCCAAAACATGAGGTTGGGAGCTAGCCATCCACTGTTCTGGTTCCAGCTCCACTCCTGCGCTCTTGTAAAACCATTGCACTATCTCAGTTTCCTTCACCCATTTGTTCAGCTTGACTAACTTAAAAGCAATGAAATTTCTGTAGCACACAGTCAATTCAGAGGTGCTTACCAGTCACCCAGTTTAACACCATTTCTCCACTTGTCTTTCACAGTTAACAACTGTTACCAGCACCCATCTACTCCTTATTTATTCACAATCAAACCAACTGCAGGCAGTGGTCCTCCAGAGCCCACTTGTAATTCCACAGAATCTAAACAGAAGTTTTTCAGCCAAAGCCCTTAAACAAAGAAAAAATTTTGTCATGCTATCACTAATCAGCTGCTCAGTTCACCCAATTGAACTCTTGCCAACTTCATCCACAGAAAATGTCTACAAAGTAATATTATCTCTAAAGCCTTAAGGCAATTAAAAAAAATGCATGACTGGGAAACAGCACTCTGCAGAAAATAAACAGAAAAGCACTTTCATGCAGAAATCATCCTATGAGGTGCTTATCTTAACTCAAAGTTGACTTAGATGCTTAAAAAGCCAGTAACACTTTCACGAGACCTGTAGCTGAGAAATCCTTTGAGGTTTGACAGGGTTCAGCTGTTTGACAGGCTATCCAGCTGTTACATCCATCACTTATGAAAAGTGCTACAGCTCATCTAGAAAGTGGACATACAGAGACTTCTTGGAAACGAAATACCTATCAAACACCAAAACCACTCATTTTCTCATTAGAGTGCCTAGGAATTCTGGTACTTCTTGGCACCAAATTAGCAGGATGTAGCTCGACATGCATTTTAAGCAACATGAGAATAAAAAAGATCTTTTGAGTTTATTTTTTGCCAAATTCATTCCCGATCTGGTTTGCCTTTCAGCTCAGATGGATCTCGCTGGCATAATGGCAGGAGAACAGTCTGGAATGGAAGTTACTTCCATTCTCCTGGCTTGAACAAATACCACACTGTAGCCTCAGAAAGAGACAAAAATGCCTGAGTTTAAATACTGCAAACAGAAATCAGTTACACATTCCTTGCTTCCCGCTTCATTAAGCAAAACAGATACTGGAAGAAACCCAAAACAAGCAACGCCTAAGCAGACCACAGATTGTTGGCAAATCATTAGCTATAAAAAGCTCAAACAATTACTTTTAAGACTACAGCAAGACAACTTTTTGTGTAGTTTGAAGCTTGCTTAATATCTCTACTCAAGAGCACAGTCACCTCTTGGCTCTCGGTACAGGTCTCTCGCATGGACCACTCGGAAACACTCAAAGCTAGCACACAGAGCTGCTGCCCAGCTGTACTTGCCTCACTGATGATGTCTCTACTGAGTAACCACCACCATCAACTGCTGGCACTTAACTCTGGTCTCAGATAACGTTAAGCAAACCAAATGAAGCCTATTCTAACAGAAAAATTCTCGTGTCATTTCCCCAGTGAGCTTTTCCACCGTAAGTTATCCAACAGGTTGGTTGGTCAGACCGCGCATGTTCAAAAGCCAATTCATCCCTTCAGCATACACCACCACCACCTCGTGGCCAGATGCCTCAAGCTCCAAGAGTTCAATATACACTGCAGTCGGAATTCTAAGAGCCTCCAAACTAAATGCCACCAACAGATCCTCAGCAAACTACACCAGCATCCTGTGTGAGCTGCTCACAACTTTTTAATTACCTGTGAAGAGGGAAAAGTATCCTACATGCAAACAGTACCGTTTCAGTTTCAAGGCAGCTTAAAGAGCTATTTACTTCATGCTGTAACTGAAGGAAGCTGCAACCCATAGGCAAATGAGACAAGAATTTGTCATTATGACTTTGAATGCCTAGAGAGCAGTACAAATTTCCCTTTTACTTCTACAATGAAACAGGAAAACTAAGACAATAAAGACAAATATGCTGAATTTCTTCTCCTAGCCATTAAGTTCACTGATTTTGAAAGATGCCTCCAGCTCCCCAAGTAAAAAGGGATTTCAGAAACATTTCCATAGTTACTTTAACTGAGATGCAAATATCAGTACAAGAAAATAGTGTGTCTTAGACAAGACTAAGATGACTTACCACTAGCTGAAAACTCTTTATGCTGTTATTAGGCTGATCTGCCAAGCAGAATTGTAAACTGGTTTACTGATCCAGAAATCCCAACCATACATGTACTAACAGATAATTATGAAAGTGTTCACGGAATGTGTTATCTGTCAAAGTGATAGAGGCTCTTTTTGGCTTCCCCTTTCCACATGCCTACTGCTAGGAAGACTCACCAATGGTTGTACCATCTTCACCCATAATGCACTTCACGGAGGTGATGATTTGCTCCACGACAGGAGGTGACATTGACGTTGCATAGGCAGCACTGTGAGAGTACGTCCTGAGGTAATCAATCAGTTCCTAGCAAAACACAAGAGGCATCAGACACAGCCTCCCAGCACCCAGAGAAATGCTTCTGTCATATCTTTAATCACAATAAAACGGGGCACCACAAAAAACCTCTTTCAGAATGCCCCGTAAGAGAACAAGCATCTCAAGGATTAATTTAACAGCACAAGAAATAAACAGTAGAAATGTGAACAGCAGGGACATGACAACTCATAATAATGTCACAGGGCAAGAATGTGTGTTGATCAGAGGCAAATGTCTGTGACAGACTTGTTTAGCTAACACCATCAACAGTGGATTGCAACAAGAGTTTGCATTATGTTTGCATTACTTAAGCTGTGCCTAGGGCAAGTTTCTAAAGTGTTTATTACAGGTGTGAATATAAAGAAAATCAAATAGTGAGGAGCAGGATCCATAGGTGCTTATGGATCACGCTCAACATACTTTTTTCCCCGACAAAAACCACCAAACAAGGGAACAGGTCACCAAATCTTCTCTCTTGTTCATCAGCACAATATAAATAAAGCAGTAGGTGTAATTTAAGAGTGCAAGAACCTCAGCCCAACCCTTCTGCATTTCACAGTTAAATACATATGCTATTTTTCCTAGAGGGCAAAAGCAGGTCATATAGGAACAAAGGACCAATGCACTTCACATCTAGGCTGCTTGTTAACTGTAACAAAACCATCCTAAAATACCACCCTACCAAAATATTACAAACATCAGTATGAATGCCAGGACAGATTCTGTCTTTTGCTACCATAAAACAAATAATGACAACTCTGTAGCTATCACAAGCTGCAAATGTATTACAAAAATGTGCAGAAGTGTTCTGTGGCTGCCTGCCTAGGGTCAGAGTTAAATGAAAGGAAGTAAAGGGACTTTGAAATAAACTAGGTAAGAAGATTTAAGGCCTCTTACTTCTGAAGCAATCCCTCAATCAGTAGCTAAAACACAGTTGCAAAGGACTCTTAGCTGCTTTACCTTATGTCACGGAGTCAATCCCACTAGCTCACTACCCTTGGAAAAAGATTTATATGATGTTTTTTCCTGGGGAAGTTGTCAAAGTAATTTTAATCTAACTGTAGTAAACACCCTACAAGGAATATCTCTAAGTTCCATCTCCATTTGGGTGGGTGGAAGTGATCATCCCAATTAATATGTAAAAAATTATTGTCCTGGTAGGAAAATGGTAGAATTTTACCCTCAAATAAAGCTTAGAAGCCTGATCTATGAGATCAGATATTTTAGGATGTGAGAAAGGTGACACAGGGAATTGTCTACACCGTCCCTCTGAGAATTAGAGGTTTGGCAAGGGCAACACCTTCTAGCTGTACTTTCCAATGGAAAAGAGACAGTAGCCAAAAAAAAAAACCAAACCCAAACAACCCCAAAACCCCAAACAAACAAAATGCCGAAACAAACAAAAACCAAAACAATCAACCAGTCAAAAAAGAAAAAGGGAAAAGGTGTCTTTTCAGAAAGCAAACTGTTTGTGCCCAGGAGAAATCAATTCTACCACACTAATCTAAGAGGATCTTCCTCCAAACAGGGAGAAAAACTTCAGCTTTTGGCATTTTTTCTTCAAGTCTCATTAAAAGTAACATCAAGAAATCCCAGGTTCCTCGCTCCTAAGCAATTCCTAGAAAGATATTACATCACTACTGTACATTCTGCAAAATGAGATCAGCACTGACCGTGTGAGACCTAAACAATTATGAGGTATTTTACTAGACTAGACTCTTCTGCACTGCAGACTTTCACAGTATTAGACAGTATGTAAAATTATGAATCAAATGGACAGCAGGGTACTTGGAGTTAGATTAACTTTGAAGTGCTTAATGAAGAATTCCACCACCTGCCTGAAATGGACTTCACCACCGGCCACGAGATTCCCAGCTTTTTACCTTCTTGCCCCCAATGTATCCTCCTGCAGCTCCAAAGCTTTTGGTGAATGTTCCCATCATAACATCCACATCTTCAGGATTGAGTCCAAAATAGTCCACTACACCCCGGCCACCGGGACCCAGGGCACCTATACTATGAGCTTCATCAAGGTACAGATAAGATTTGTACTTCTTCTTAAGGGCAATCACTTCAGGCAAACGGACTATGGATCCCTCCATACTGTTGAGAAACAAAAAATCAGTGTAAGTTGGTTTAATAGTTGGGACCACCTTATAGAGCCTAAAGTCACTAAGCTTTCATTTCTTCACTCTTTCAGTAATTACAAACACCTAACATTTGCTAGACACATGACAGTCTGCAGAGATGCAGCTCTCCTCCTTGCACCTGGGGCCCAGATCTCTACTTTCTACCTGTTCAGCATCTCTGGGATACTGACACACAGACTAAACAGTAGCAGCAAGTTAGGGCACAGGAATGTGTTCAGTGATAATTCATTTATAAAATTACCTCAATTTTACTTCCACCCTGATGTCAGTATTCTGACTTGACATCTACTTACCTGATGGTTCTAAGAACTGACTAGGCTCTCATTAGTAACACTCCAAAACACCCCATTTTGTGCTGAAAGTCACTATGGTTTAAATGCCTAACACAGCTATGCCTACTGCTCCTACTCACTCTAAGCAAAAACTTTAAATTTGTGCAATTCCATTCACACTTGCATAATCTAGTGAGCACAGAAAGAATGGAATGGACAAGCAACTTAAGACCTCAGCTCTGATATAAATAATCTGTTTTGATTAATTAATTTCTACAATATAATCAGGATGTGGGAAGCATTGTGATAACACCAGGTGCAGCTATAGTTCTAGCGACAGAAAGCCCAGGATGTGAGACATACACAGTGTAATTTAATTCACAGATGAGACTAATGAAATAACTATGAAGTCACAATATTCACCGTTTGATTTGGCAAAGAAACCCAAACACTAAGCATATAGATCTCATGTGGAGGGTCTTAGGAATATAAAGAATAGTTTGTACCTGTATATTCCTTCCACCAAGATAAGAATTTTTTTCCAGGGCCTCCGTGTACGAGGTTGCCCATGCACAATAGCATCTTTGAGCAGCTTCTCCAGGCTTTGCATATCTGCACCAGAAATTACTGTTAAATGGTACCAAAACAGCTACTAGCTTGAGCTTTGACATGACTAAAGACAGTAATAACTCCAGAAAGGCACAAATTGCTCCAGCGTGGAGGACAGACCATTCCCAAGTCAATAAGCACAGGCTTCATCTACCTACGGGCCCATGGATGAGATTGAAGGGAATAGGTAACTGTATGAACTCCAAGGAAGAATTTCATCATTCTAAACTAAAACACAAGTTAGAGCATTAGGCACAAACAAAGAAAGTGGGGGGAAAAAAAGAAAAAAGGAAGGTATCTCATTCTGATGAAAAGAGAAGGTAATTTAGGTAGTAAGAATGTCCTTGTGGATAGAAATAACTCAGAATAGAACAGAACAGAGCTAGAACACAACAAATTCAAGGATAATCAATTAAAGATACGTAGAAGATAGACCAAAGTGCAGGAAAAGAAGCAGGGCAAGTGTACTTTTTTCCTTTGTTTAAAATTGAAGGGATTGGAAGTGTGGAACAGGAAGCTTCTAAACCAAAAGGAGAAAAGGAAAAAAAAGAGAACCACCAGTGTAGGAAAGAGGACAATGTTCAGCATATCAGAAACTAGACAGATGAAGCTGTTAGCAGAAAGGTATTCTGAAATCTTACCAGCTTTGGCTACAAACACTTGACATGATCCTAAGAGACCTAAGTAATGTGAACAAATACATACACGTGGAATCAGTCCTGAAAAAATACTCCGAGGAAAAGAGTGAAGATGAGATTAATCAAAGCATAAAAGCCAAGTGCTGAGCAAGAGAGATATAAACAGTAGGGCATGAAAAAGAGCACAAATTAATCATGAAAAGAGAATTGGTAGACTAGGGCAGTTGTAGAGGCAAGAGGAACTTGTGAACTAGATCTAGACTAAAAACCATACAGCAAAGTAGGTCAGTTAATGGACGTGCTAAAAAAGACAGCTAACTTTCAGAAAGTCAACAATGAACAAACCTGCAGTGTAGTCCCTGTCTCCAACAGGTCTCTCAATGAAGGAAAGACAAGGTTAGTGCAGTTAGGGAGAACAGTGGAAAATAAACTTCTACCCTAATTTTTCAAGAAGGAGGGGAAGATTAGTCTGACGTTAAGAAAAAGGACAAACTACAGAATAAGACAGGAAAAAAATAAAAACATTGAACAAGGAATTTCAGGCGAATTTTTCATTCCTCCCCTTAATTTCTAAAAATCTGAATATGAATGAAACCATTAACATCTCAAGAAAATGACATTAAAAAGGCAGCACAGAGTATAACAAGAGTAAAACTGAGAACACATACAGAAATATGAACTGAACACTATCTTGACAGGCCAAGACCATTGTTTGCACTTTGCCTTGATTCTAATCTGCCATTACATTCTCTTTCACAGAAACCCACCATCTAGAATGTTTCTAGAATATCCCCCAGTTTCATCAGTGCTAATTTGTACCCCATTCCCACAAATCATCTGTTTTTCATCCCGGCAGCTTCTAAGTCCTTCTTGTCATAGCCAGAACTATGTTTGTCACCAATGTTCTTTGAAATTCTGCAACTGGATGTAATGTTCAGAAATATGTCTATACAAATGCAGAAGTTGAATGCAAAGCTTTCGTGATCTTGCCCAGCAACCAAAATTTACGAAGAATTGTGTATTGGTTTGGCACAGCCTGGTTTTGGGTAGCAGGGGGGCCACAAAGATGGCTCCTGTGAGGAAGCTGCTGGAAGTTTCTCACCATGTCCAACAGAGCCGATGGCTGATGGCTCTGAAGATGGACATGCTGCTGGCCAAAACTGGGCCAGTGAGAGAGGTTGGTAATGCCTCTGTGATGGCATATTTAAGAAGAAAATCAAAACAAAGTCACAAGATTTTGGATTCTAGTCAGAGAAGAGGAGGAGGTGAGAACATGTGAGGGAAAACAACATGGAGACACCAAGGTCAGTGGAAGAAGGAGGGAGAGGAGGTGCTCCCAGCGCCAGAGCCAAGCTGCCCCTGCAGGCCCTGGTGAGACCGTGGTGAGGCAGCCGTGCCCCTGCAGCCCCTGGGGATCCACAGGGGATTCAGAGATCCACCC
>VZTA01016020.1:0-13560 GCA_013398855.1 Mohoua ochrocephala | reverse complement strand
GCAGCAGTTTTGGGAGGACTGTGTGCCCGTGGGAGGGGCTCACTCTGCAGCAGTTTTGGGAGGGCTGTGTGCCCGTGGGAGGGGCTCACTCTGCAGCAGTTTTGGGAGGGCTGTGTGCCCGTGGGAGGGGCTGACGCTGCAGCAGGTGCGGTGTGGCTGCTGCTCCTGAGAGTGGACCCACGCCAGGGAAGTTCACGGAGAAGTGTCTCCCAGGGGAGGGACCCCACGGCCTCACAGGGGAAGGACTCCTCTCCCGGAGTAGCAGAAGGAAATCTCAGTGATGAACTGACCAAACCCCCATGCCCTGTCTCCCTGCACTGTCGGTGGGAAGGAGGGATGGGCTGGGGGGTAGAAGGATGTTCTAAGGCCTTATTTTACTTCTCATTATCCTCCTCTGATTCTGTTAGTAATAAATTCACTTTGCAACTTAAGTTGAGCCTGTTTCACCCTTGAAATGTTTCTTCCTTATCTCACTCATGAAGTGTTCATTAATTTCTTTTTCCTTTTCCTTCCTCTGCCCAACTATGGCAGGGGAGGGTGAGCGAGTGGCTCCTGTGGGTGCCTGGCATTGGGCCAGTGTCAAACCCCCACAAATTAAAAAGAAAAGAATGAATGTTACAATAAGCTCTACTTTTTTGTAAAACAAATTATTACAAATGATAGAAAACAAGAAAGAGCGAACATAAAAGAAACAGTAAACGCAGCAGAGAGAATCCACACTATCAAGTAGGACAAAGAAAGAAAAATAATTGCAGTCACCCAAGTTTTGCTCTTATCACCACACACTTCAAAGAGAGCAAGAGTCATGGTGATCTCAGAGACTGACACTAAAAAGAGTGTTAGGAGTACCTGAAGAATGAAGGTAGTGGCCTTAATGATCAAGAACAACCAGGTACCTCTTTCATCAAGAGTAAGGGAAGGAAATCCTAAGTAGTTTTAACCTGAAAGTTATTATAAATACCTCCTTTGGAGGAAGATGAAACTAGGAAATTAAAAAATCTGTGTATTTTGGAAACAAATACTTAAATACTTAAAACAAGTAATTCAGTGAACTCAATCTATGCTTCATGTCCCAAAAATTCTTTCAGTACTACATTGTGCCAATACATGACTGTCTAGTTTAGCTAGGACATCTGCAATCATAAGCTTTTGTTACTGTAGGAGCATGTTAGCATCTAGTTCTAAAATTACACTTCCTTATCCCCCAGATTGTAACCTAGACCCTTATAAGATTGCATTACTGTGTGACACAGACTGTTAGAACAGTCTAACCATGCTGAGCTACCCAAGCATGGTAGAACAAGAAACCATGTTGTAACACCAGTGCCCCTAGACTTGCCCAAGGGTAGCATGTTCACCTCCACATGCAGAAGATGTAAGCCAGAACAGCTTCAGGATAAAAGTGTTATTAGTTGGGACTGAACATATTTAAAAAAATCCTATTCAGGATGATTCAGCTTTCAGTAGCAGCAGACTTCTGACCTTTCAGGTAACTAGCAATTGATTTCCTTGCATGAAAATTGATTTCCAACTGTTAGAAGATAAAAAAGATTGTATCTGATCTATAGCATCTGCAGAAAGGCAGAGTCCACCATCTGATACTTACTGTTGTGCTTAAAGATTCGAATCGTTGCTCCTGACAGTCTTGCTCCGAGCACTAGTGATGCATGATTCAGTTCATCACTCAAAATCAGACAGCCCTGAATTAGAAGGGGAAAGAGGAAGATATTGAAAAGGTTATGTTTCACAGCCAAGCATGTAACACCCTTCAGCTCTGAAGTGCTTCAAGATCATTTAAGAAAAAAAATTCTAACATAAATGCACCTAGGCCAGGCAAGACTTCCTAAGACCCAATCTGCAGCCTTAGTATGGCAAATAAAAATACACAACTTCTCTTAACTGGAAGAACCACTCAAGAACCACTTTTCCTGGAAGTCCTGCCGCTGAATCTGCCTGAGTATCTCATGCTGCTGATGAGTACTCATCCTCCCATGCAGTCAGGTAAAACAGGGAGCAGAGCAGCTTGCCACAGTTCACTCAGCAAGTCTACAGTGTTGCTAAGAAACAGCACACAGAAGTCCTAGATTAAAGGCCTTATCAAAGTTGCACTATTTCTTACATTAGGAGGCAACCACTGACTAAACCCCTGAATAGATGGAGGTAATATACAAGAGACAGAAAGTGGAAAACAAAATTGCATTGTTAAACGGAGAAGTTTTCTGAAGCAATTAAACATGACATTGAATTCACTTGCTTTTTCAAAAAAAAACCAGAATATAAATCCTTGGACAAACATTAAAACAGGATATGTATGCTTTGAGAGCAGTGATGATTACAGGTCAATAATTGATACGCTGAACATTCAGTCACAGCGTTATCACTGTGGGCTACAGGAATGTATATTGGGAGATTAATACATAAGAGAGCAACAATATTTCTAAATAACCTTGGCCCACTCCAATTACTACGCAAATGTGCTGCAACTTTAAAAGTGACTTTGCTCAGCTAAAAACCTAGAAAGGGTGTCAAAATGCTGAACATCTAACACCGAAAGATGGTCATTCCATGCTTCTCTAATAACAACCGATGGAGGGAAGAATCAAGAGGATTTCTTCTCTGCAATGGGAGTTACTAGAAAGGACTGTGAAAAGCCCTTCCTGTAGTTATACAAGGAGTGTCACAGACAACAGGAGTATTTTCACCAAAATAAAGGAAACTGCACTAGAATTGCGATGCACCTAGAGACATTCCACACTCTGAGAAAGCCCAAGACTGGTTTTCCCCAGAAACTGCAACAAATGCCAGGTGTTCATACTGCTGCTACAAACATTCCCATTACGTATTTCATAGACTTTGGCATATAAAGTATGAAAATTTCCAACTAGTGTTTGCTCTTTGGAACTACTATACCAGACAGACTACGTATACATCAGAGGGCATTGCTGTTAAACACTACTGTATCAAAAAACATGAATATAATAATCCAGTACTAGTATCCTTCTTGAATGGTAGAAAGCAGGAAAAGTGACAGATTAAAAAAAAAAAGAGGAAGAAGAGATTAATAGCCTAGAAAAAGCTTTTCCATAAAAACAAGGATGAGCTTTTGGTGGAGAAAGTAGACTTTACAAATTGATCATCAGCAGCAGCCTCTTTTCACCTCCTGCTAACAGGACATTGCATTAGAAACAAATTAATTCGAAACTGAAGAAGTAGTAAAGAGTCTAGCACTGTCTGCCACTAGAGAGAGGGCAACGGATCACACAAGCCACTGGTACAGCAATCACTGATGATCATATGTAAAACTGGGTGCTGCTGCTACAATAAGACTTCAGTTGCATTTATCAGCAAATTTACATTCGAGAAAGCATCCAGGACAAGGCTAACAGTGCCTGGAGATAACACGACTTGGGCTCTAGAAAAACATGTCAGTGAAGGTCAGGCTTACCACCACATCCTACAAGGCCCATTGAAGTGAATACCACATTTTACCACAGAGTGCTACGTACATGAATTGTGTAATTCAGTCCTGAGCACTTAATTTCACAACCCACCTATGTATGGAAATTAATTTGCTTTCTTACAACCAAAAAAATATTCTTCAAGCATCATTGTTCTAACTCAAGTGTCTAGTCTCTCAATCCAGAGCTATGATAAAAAGCTCTGTGCTAAAGGCAGTACAGAATGGCATTATTAACTAACTACACTAACTACATTATACTAACTACATTAATGACACTTACTCCAAAACAGGCAAGTTTGAGAGTCTAGCTTAGCCTCAAATGGTCCAACAACTTCTAAGTAACCCTCAAATTTCACATTATCTGTGGTCTAGACTCAGCATAGTTGGCAGTGACTGTACATGACAACCTGGTTGTGAATAGAGGGTGTCTACTGATGAAAACTGCCAGGTGCAGAAAGACCTGTTTTTAGTGATGCTTTAACAGTAGCATCACTACTGTAGAAAGTTGAAATACAACTTTCAGTCTACATCAACCATACCTATTTTCAGCATCTGCTTAGTAGAGGCTGCTGTTAACAAGGCATAGTGAATAAAGATCAACTAAGTAATGATGAAGCTTTTGAATTCCTTTTGCTGACTAATGCTGATCAAATTATGGCGTAGAGATGGATCTAGGATAGTCAAACTGTATTTGCTGCTATTAAGAGAGGATTCAGTAGGGACATAAACTACTTGCTTCAGGATTCCACAGAGCAGAAAAAGAACAGGTGGTCCAGTATATGTGAGCAACTACACTCAGCAGCTTGTTTTTAGCTTATTAAATAGTAATATAGGAACCCAGATACCATTAACTTCAAACATATCTTGTGTTCCAAGCAGCTTTGCAGTTGGAAACGTAAGTAGGACATGCAGAAAGACACAAGCAGTCTTAAAAAAAAAAAAAAAAAATTGGCCCAAGAGTTTAATCAAGCATGGGAATCTCTGAGCTTTACTGAGGACTATCAAAGCATTGCCAAACAGGTTGTGCACACACAATTAAATGTGTACTGGGTGGTGCCAGAATTCAGGATTTATGTGTCCTTATTTACAGACAATGAAGAAATCAAATGTGCAGTGAGAAGCAACTTCAGGCAGCCAAAAAAAACCCATTTAGTGAACATTCTGATGAGACCTTTTTTCTTCACCAGAGTGCATTTTCTGTTTGGAGTATTCACCTGAGTATAAGGGCACTTGTATTGTTATGAGGCAGAAACTTCTTACTACTTTATTTCAAGTGTACAAAAAGCTAAATATCCTCATGACTAACCCAGCACGGACTGCTGTACCCATTTATGACAAGAGTTGGCTTAGTAAATGTACAAGTGAGCTGTATAAAAACAGGTATGTTACATGCCTTGAAATTTACCATTCAGATTCTCTCAATGGTTGTAAAACCTGTTGAAGTTCAAAGGTGAAAACTCAGGATCTCAGTAAGGTGTCTCAAGGGTATTCTCATAAGGTATTGAAGATAAACAGAAGATATGCTCCACACAGAAAAAAAGACTGAGTGAGTTTGCAGGAATGAGTAATTTGTACTGATAACAACCAGCAATCTACTTAAGTGTATCTGACAGCGTGTACTGAATCTGAAAGGTCTCACAGAAATCATGAATCATTTTTCAGTTGAGCATAAAACTGGAGAGATGTAGAAAGACAAAGAGCCAAAAAATGCAGGTAAAAGATATGTCAGAAGTAACGTAAATTGCTCAGATTTATAGCACTGCAGAAGTGTTTGACTCCAGAAAGACTAGATTTGAAGCAATGAATTTCTCTCTAGCATCAGACTCAAAAATGTTTTGTTTTTTTTTTATTATGCAAAGCATTTGATATTTAAAACTTCACAGACCAAAAGAAAAGGCACATTATTTAGACAGTGCTACTTCCTTTTTAAAAAAAAAAAAAAAAAAAAATAGCATGCAGGAAGACACTGCAGCTAATCAGACAGAGAATCACCAGGAAGAAAAGTTGCCAGGAAGAACGAGGCAGCAAATTTATAATCTGTAGATATCGCAAGTGGAAGATTTACAAAGTAATATCAGGAAGTGAAAAAATAAATAAATTAAATAAAAGGAAAACAATTCACTACACAAGGACAAAGAATTCCAATAGACTAGAAGAATTAGGGTGACAGTGAATAATTTTAAAAAAACCTGTTCCAGTACTTGCACTATTTTACTCTATGGAGGAGCTAAGAGAACATATATTTTGTATTAGAAGATGCAAACAAAAATTTCACTTTTATAACTAAAAAAACACAGTTGGAGATACTGGACACTTAGACTAATTGTCTACTGTTTTATGGGGCACACAGTAAACATCATGAGTCTTTACTTATTTGACCTTATTTCCCTCAAACAACTTTGCTACTTCTTCAAAGGGAGGATTTTTTAGCTGTCACTCAAAGATAATAAATTCTCTATGTACCAACATGCAATTCAGCTTATCTGTGTATCTGACACAGTCGGTTCTCAGTGTCTCAAAACCACGAAAATACCTTCAGCCAATCAGTCTGTTAATCAGCCACCATTTCATACACCAAGGAGTAGCCTGAGAAAGCAAGACTTAACATGCTAGGCTTTCTCCCAGAGAGAAAGCTCTGGGCTGCAACTGGTCCCACGGATGCTGTTTCCCAGAGAGATTTTTGCAATGGTTAGAGATGCATACTGTGACCTGCAGTTTCCATAAAGAATATCTGCAGGGGTTGCCACTGAGGAAAAACAAAAGCAAACAAGTAGCTTTTAGAAAAATTAACCACTAGAATCTTTGTTAGGTGAGCCTTTGTCCATGACTTAAGCCATACCTTGCCAACTAAAGCAGGAATGTTCATAGAGTTGGTTGCAAATCCCATTCCATATGCCATTGCAGATTCCACACCTAGGAACCTGGCAACTAGCTTTTCCAGCTCCTCATGCTTGTCCAAGTTTCCTGCACATAAAACAAATGGGAAATTCAGAGTGAGGAGAAGCTTTCACTGTTGCTAAATTCTACAAAGAGAATTTCCACCAATCAAGCTACGCTTTATTTAAAGGCCCATAAGGGAACACTGAAAAAAACCCACATATGAAAACACAAGTAAGACAACTGCTGTGCAATGTAAATCCAGGAAGTCAATTTGTCTTCACTGAAGGAAAAGCTTCTTTACTGGTTAGACTAAAGTTCAATGCTGGAACAATTAATGGTTCAAAGACCTGCAATCAGATACAGACTTTGAAATACACATTCAGGGAACATACTACTGTCCTCCAACTTACCCATCTCCTGCCTAGTGCTGCACACCCCAGCTCCATACTGGGACAGAACTTTAGCAGCTGCTTCTTGGCAAGCCCCAGCCTTCTGTGCAAATCCAAGGTAGTTGTAGGAACCCATATTTATGATGTCTTTTATCACTCTCCCCGTGTACCTGTGTTTTAAAAACAGCACAAGTTAAGGTACACAAAATTTTAAAAAATTATCTGCACCAGAAGATTATTATTTCACTTTCCTAGACTATGAGCTGAAATATTAAAACTCAGTAGAACCAACCATTAAACTATTTCAGTAATGCCTCTCATCATCAAACTGCAACAATGAGTGAAAATAATTCTCTCCCTATCTTACAATCTCAAATTAATTCCCAGAAGAGTTTACATTTAAAGGTGAATTTGCTATCACATATAAAATTGCTTGAGGCTTCTCAAACCATCTGTTGCTCTGACATGTTTTCCCCTCCATCCCAGAAACATACAACTTTTCTTTCAATTACAAAATAACATCTCTAGATCGATTAACTTGGCAGCCCCTCAAGCGGGATATCCTCTAACCACAGAAAGGAAACACGTCTGGCACTCCTGTGCTAACGATACGTGACAAGGAGAACAAGGAAGAAGTTTAGCAGAAAAAAATCAATTTTAATTCTTTTGCCCTTGAAAGCCAAGAAGAGACATAACTAGTTTCACCAAGTACTGTTCTGCAAACCTCTTCACATCGAACCTGTGAGATGTCATTTCCAATTTGTAAAAATCCTTTCATTGTATTTCTCATTTTGTTTCTACAGACTACTTCAGTTCTGACTCAAAACAATCATGGTAAATTCAGTTCAGGCAGCAGAATTTACTTCAAGTGGCAGAACTTCTTCTAAATCAACACAGTCACAAGCAACGGTGCAATCCAAAGTATCTCCCCCAGTTTCTTGTCATCATGCACAAAGGTATTAATTTTATTGCAGGTGTATGCCCAGGAAATCTTAATACAGTAAAGTAGCCAAAAGGTTATACAGAAATCATCACCTTGGTGGCTAAATGCATTTCAAAAGAGCAAAATTCATTGATTCAAGCTGCTAGAAAGCTCAAACTAAACATAATTCGCTGCTCCTTTAACCCCAAAGCCTGCAACTTGCTCTTAAGAGACCCCGTATTTCAAGACAGGTCTTGCAAGTGTTTTCTTCAATTTTGACTCACGTGAATGTCCAGTTATAGTCATGGGAAACTCTCTCCATCATGTCCACTTTGGCCCCTGGCACACTGCAGATTGGACGGTTCCAGCTGTCCCGAATGCGCATGTAGAGGTTTCTGTTGTAGAAATTTTCAAAGTCCTGGTACAATGGGACAAAGTCCTGAAACACATCAAAAGCACTCAAAGTAAAAGGAAAATATATATGACAGCAAAATTAGAGTAAGAGGAATAATTCTTTTCTGTCATTCTGGTGTAATGAAAAAACTCAAGACAACACAAAACATAAAATAACCCCCTTCATTAAATCCTAGGGTATATAATCTTTGTAGGAGAGGTATAGTCAGCCCTCAGAGTTAAGCAGAGCAAGGAAACATGCAATGGCTTTTTGGCACCAAACATTGCTCTACTGAATACACAAAGACTTTGAAAAATAAGGTGCTCTACCATGTTTTATTCTGTGCACAAGGAATGCATTTAAATATAGCAGCACTAGCATTATTTTACATGTTACCATAAGAACTTTTCACAACTTTTTGTTCTGAATAGACGCTAATAAGCTACATTATGGTACCTCTCTTCTGCACAGCTTATCAACACTGAAGTCCCACATGATTTTTATGAATGAGCATTTCCTGAATTTTAGCTTCCCTTCCAATGTTTTCCAGGAAAAGTAAGTGACTGCCCCGAATGGATAACGCAAGAATGTCAAACTAACTGTGGCAGCAAGGCCATCTGAGCACTCAAGAACATTTTTTTCTTGCTCCAAAGTCACAAGATTTCCTTTTTACTATTCAATTAAAGAAAGTTTGACATTTAGTAGCGATAAGTATGCATAATTCATTTGCTTCTGTTGGGGAAAAAAAAAAACCCCACCTTTTTAATCATCTACAGAAGGAAAAAGTGGAATTTATTACAAAGGTACAAGCCAGCAGAGCATTTCTTCCTGTTTTGCACAAGAAAAATGCAAACATTGTGACGGGAATTTTATTTTTGGTGACAGTATGAGAAAGGCAGAGTATCTATCTCCCCAAGTACTACAGTGTCAGACATTTGTACCAATGAAGCAAAACTGGGAGCATTTATGGCAGATTTTTAATAACAACACAAACGGGCACTGACAAGCTCTTACTTACAATGCTTGCCTGCAGGAGGAGTACTTTTTTCATTACCTTCATATTTTAATGATTTAACAACTTTGTCCTTGTAGTTTGGAGTAAAGGAACATTTAGGTCCAAACCTTTGCATCCTCCTGCCAGCAGCTGCACAGTAAAGACCAAGACCAAAAGTGCCAACTTCTAAGCAGATACAGTTGCACCTAAACCCATTTCTGATTTGCCTGTGCCAAAAAGGCACAAAGATATTAATTTTCATCATTTCAATTGTGGAAAAACAACCCAAATTTAGCTAGCAGTCACTCTTCCAGAGAATCACAAGGATGTCCTTTCTCAAAGACAGACAGTGGGGAATAAAATCTCTATGCGCTAAGATGCACAGAAGGGCAATTATTTCTTCCATGTTCCTGTCCCAATTCATGACACAAAATCAAAATAATTATCTACAATTGTTTCAAACTCTCTACTACGTTATTTGTAGAGGGGTGGGGGAAGTGAGATCAAAAAGAAACCCTGGCACATTAGAAGATCAATACTTGAGAGACTTGTTAAATCTAATTATAATCTACTGAGATACTTCTAAGTATTTTCCACTCCTCTCAACCATCTATGCACAGGAGTTCAGCTCTGCAATAGTTATCCAAGCACACCAACTATGCGACCTGAGAAACAATTGATATTTTAGCCAAGGTTCTTGGCTAGGAGGGGGAGGCTGGAAATGAGTCATTACACCAACCCAAGCAGGTATGCCTGCGTTGATACAACCCAATCCCACTGCAGATTACTCATCAGATGAGTTTTCTTTTGAAACCCAAGCTGACAAAGCCAGAAGAGTAACAAGCTCAGCTGGTGAGATAAGGACAATCACCCACAACAGGTTGGCACCACCAGTATGTGTAACACAAGCATGATCTTACAAGCCAGCATTAGAACTAAGTTTAAAGGGATTTAACTGTGAAGTAGGGAAGTTCTCTGAACCTAATGGAATATGATAAGGAAAAAATGTGTATTAAAAGTCAAGAATTCAGGAATAAACTATGGGCAAGGGAATTAAGGTTTAATATGGGACATTAGCTTTAGTTTTTTGGGGTACCAAGTTGTAGGATTATAGTAAAGGGCTTTAAGTTGAGGTATCAGCATACTGTCAAACTCCTTTGTTATCTATACATGCACCCCTCCCTCCAACAAACCATCCTCAGATAGGTCTCATGAGAAAGTTCCTTGGAATAGGACAGGCAGGAAGTATTATTTTGACATAATGCAAAACTGGATTGTCTATTTCCTCAGTAATCCTAACCCCACTGAGGGGTTCTCACGACCCACGCATCTGAGAACGTAAAAAGAGAAAGGGTAAGGATATTGTGCCTTTATAAACTGGAACTGACTTTTGGAGTTTGAGAGCCCTCTTTTGGGAGCTGGCCTACAGGAGCAGGTGATCTGCTGGTTGGTTTGGGGGTTGGTTGGTTTGTTTACCTCCTCCATCCTTCTACAGTGTGGCATTCCAGATGAGGAGTAGAGAAGATAAAGTACAACAAAAAGCCCACTTGAATTCCTCATACTAATTTAATGTTTTCAATCTTTGAATAAAAAAAATAAACACCTGGGGTGGAAGGGCAGGATGAAATTTATCAATCCATACTTTTCACCCAGAGGGCACTGGAAGAGACTCCCAAGGGGAAGTGGTCACAGCACCAAGCCTGACAGAGATGGAGCAGTTTGGAGAATGCTCTCAGACACATGGTGGGACTCTTTGGGATGTCTTGTGCAGGCCTAAGAGCTGGACTTCAATGTCCTTGTGGGTGCCTTCCAACTCAGTATATTCCATGATTTCAAATTTTTGACACATGCAGCCCCCAGTGCTCTGCTGCAACAGCGTCCTACAGCTGGAAGCAACCACTATCACCTTTAAATGGCCTTCAGAGCTTGTTATTTCTCCATCAAGTTCTCATCTCGTTTCAGGTCCAACACTCTCCCTACCTGTAAGGGTCCCTTCGAATATCAGTCTGAGATTAAACAGTTTCATTCAAAGGAAAAATATTCTAGGAGTTGATTTTTTGAGCAATCTTCTGAGTAAGCAGAGCCAAACAACTGCAAAAGTTACACTGGTTCCAAAACAGGGAGCAAAAGCAGCAAGTTCTTTCATTTATGGAGCTAAAAAAATCCTAAACAGCTTTATTCCTGTCAATTTAAGCCTAGAACACACCCCCTGTTAGTGAGGGGATGCCTGATGAAGAAACCAAAGTACTAGTGGTCTCCCAGAAGCCTGAAAAGCATAGCAATTTCAATGAAAAGCACAGCCAATCAAGGGAAAAATAAAATTCTCCCTTGGGGTGCAACACCTTAACATAGGTGATTTGGGAATCCATTATTTCATCATACTGCAAATTAATATTACAACAAGTGAAGGTCATAATGAGAGCGTTGTAGCCTTTAGCTCAGGGCAAAGGGACATGCAAATGCAGTGATTATGCTGCTTTTAGAGCCAAGTTTTCACAGCATTGCACCTAAGCTAACAAATGGTGCCATGAGCACCAGCAGGGCTTATCGGCAATTCGCATAATGTGCTCCCTGGTAACACATAACTGACTCTGAACAGAAATCAAGCAGACAATTGCAACAAATTTCAGGCTTCTAAAAGGAAGCAGAAAGACCAGTTTCATCTCATTGTTACGTGAGTCAAGAAAAAGTGGAGCAATAACTGTGGGTAGCCTTTGTACCATCAGGAGGCCTCTGATGAGCTACGCAGATGCTAAGACGACATGGAACAAAAGACTCCAGTTTACTGCCCCTGAAATATTCCTACAGCTGGACTCCTGTGAACATGTGTTTGAAAACCCCAGAAACTAGAGACACGTTCTAACAGGGCAAGCTACAGAGCATGAAGCAGTACATTAGAGAGTGACCAGCCCCATCTGCACAGTCACTCCCATACACAAAACATGGAAGGTAATCAACAGGCAAATCAGACTGGAGGAAAGGTAAAAGTGATTTTCATCCTGCCTATAAAACCCTATAAGCATTTTGCAGATTTAATGACACTGTATGACCAGACAGGACATTAAATTGGGTACGCATAAATTGATTCCAGGGTAATTGAGAATTGTTAACCTTGCCCTTTACCCATGCCTAAAACAGACCGGTAATGCTTCAGAGAGGATGTGCTACACAACACTGGTTTCCAGGAAAAGCTCAGCTGGATGTATTTAAAACAAAGCCAAAACCCATGAAACTATTTCCTGGAAATCAGTACTAGCAAAGTCTGTCCCTTTTCACCCTTTTGTGTTTCAACAGTGAGTGAATATGAGGTTTTCCTGGAATCATTCGTATCAATGCATGGGTCTAATAAATTCCAAGGAATTTACCTGCAATCGGAGACAGTTGTAATTCAAACCTGCTCAAAATCCTGCTCCGCTCTTTAAATTCATTTGGTCACTTGCAGTTTTCTAGTTACGATGCAGAATAAGATTATACTATTAAGTGACAATTTAAGGAAGGACTTGCTCTACTGAAATAAACTGCCCTCCCTAACACAGAAAAACTGAGTCTTTTCCTTGTGTTTGTTTTTAATACTACATTTTGGACCTAAGTTTATGTTATGCTTTTAAATGTAATCACCTTCAGAAACACACCACAGAAAATCCACATACTTCAATTCCGTCCTTTACAAAATATTTCCTCACACTACTTAATTTTGTAATTTTTCACCTAAGCAATTATGAACTATTTCAAAAAGGTAAGGTTAATCCTTTTGCTTGATACTTAAGAAAATCATAATAACCTAGTTGGCTCTTCAGAATTTCAATAATAAAAATGTTACTTTCCTCACAGAGGTCACAAATCTGCCAGAAAAGTACCCCAGCGTAATCACAGGGCTCCTCTGATTTGATGTATTAGTAATAATAAAAAAGGTGAGTTTTGAGCCTTTTCTGCACACTGGTATCTGCACTTCCTTACCAAAAGGTGATTGGGCTGTCACCCAGCAGAGAGATTCAAATATTTGAGAAAATAATTTCAAAACAAGTAATTGAGCACACACCTCTCCCTCCACTGCCTGCACCAAAATAACCCCTGGTTCCCACAGTAGACATGCTGCAACATGCTCTTATCAATTCCTCTGCAGGCAAACAAAGCTCAAAGCAGCAAAGGGTGAGGATAAGTACTGTATGTTCTACACCTCACATGATCACTTTTCTATTTGTCTGATATCGGAAACAGCTATTACAATCTAAGTGCTAGAAACACGATTTGGGGAAGTACACTAGGCTGAGATTTCTCCAACACCAAAACTTCTTTAAACAGGATTTCCTATTTTTCATTCTTACGCAATATTCACTGGCACTTCTTATTAGCTCCATCCACAGACATCCTATGTACAAACAAAACCAGAATACGTGCATATCTTCATGGAAGCCATAACAAACACAGAAACTGAAAGTGTTTCAATTCATCTGTCCAGAAGGCAGGGTTAGGGGCAGGGTTAGGGTTAGGGGCAGGGTGCCTAGTACATACAGCAGGTCT
>VZTA01016018.1:14385-33699 GCA_013398855.1 Mohoua ochrocephala | reverse complement strand
AATAAATAAATGAGTGAATAAACAGTTTTTAACAGCCTTTGAAAGAGGATCCTGACCTATGTAAATTCTCTATTGACTTGTCATAACCTCAGCAGCCTGTAGAGTTTCCACAACTCCCTCAACTGCCTAATCACATAATTTTCCTAAGTTCTTCTTGTACAAACATCTTAGTAGTTATGATTTACTTCTAATCCCTGATTTAGTAAGAAAAAAGCTCTCGTGGGCTCTAAATAAAGGAGTCAAGGACCTAATACCTTCTCTTATCATAAAACAGCTATTACCCACTTTAGCCCCTCTCAATATCTTCTCTGTTGCTTCCCAAGATCCACTATAATACACTGAAACAATTAAAACAAAATAAAATAAAATAAAATAAAAAAATCTATGAATGAATAATCTCATCATACTAATAAGAAAACAGGGGTGCTCAGAATTAAATCTGTGTTCTTGCAAATCTGGCTTTAATACCTCTGTGTGTTCCTGTTTACTTCAGCATAAAGCAAGGAAGATTAGGAGAGCATACAATGCTTCTTGGATATAAGACAAAATTTAAGAAATATTCCTAGTTTGTTTTTAGATGTTGTGGAGAAAAGCACTCAATGTTTAACCTAAGTAAACGAATAAAGTTGATTCTGACTCAGCTTGGTTAATGAAAGCTGCACTATCTTAGGCAATTTATGGAAAAAAGCATTTCTAAACTTCCTGTTGTGACTGCATCTAAGTATTTGAGTAAACCTAATAAACACTGTCAGGGTGACTCTTCACCTTTTTGCATCAGTGGAACGATGCTGGTAGGAAGTGATGATGTCTGACAATTCCTTTTTCATCACTAAGCAAGAAAAGTGCCTATAAATTGCCTTTCAGAACAGGTGGGGGTGGCAGAAATGTTGCTTATCCTATTCTGTTCTTTTTATCTCATTCAGTTGTCATCTTGGATATCAGACAATACATACAAATATACAACCACATTAGTTCTTTGGTGGCCTGCCAGCCTTGCAAAAGAAACCACAATAAAAGGTCCAATAAGTTAGTGAAATAAAAGCCTTATTTTGCTTCTCTTAAGTTTGGATGAAGCCTTGCATTAGCATTTATAAGGGACCACAAAAAATTGCGTTAAAGGGCCAAACTGACTTAGAAATTCAATTTATCTTCACTTACAATTGACTGCAATTCCTACACTTTGTAAATATTTTCAACACTGGAACTTATTTGCTGTGTTAGGAAATAACAAAATTCTGAATTAATTTGGGTGCTGATAAAAGATTGATGCAGACTGAAGAATAATTTTAGTAAATTTTTAATCTCATAACTGAGAGAGAGGCCTTTCTGTAAGTATGTGTCTCATGCATGTGCTGTGTCAAGCAGAACTCACTCATCTCTGATAACTGGTATTACTAACAGATTCTGTTTCAAATAATTTCCATATTTTCTTTGAAAAAAATCTGGGGTAAGTGATGGTCTCATATACTTTTTCCATATTTATGTTTTTTCCAGTACTTCTTCACGTCACCTGACAAATACCAACGCCGAGTGTCATCATTCATCACCATGCATATGCTGCATGGCTCTCAGTGGTGTTGCCTTCCCTGGTTCTGTAAAACCGGTTGCACACTTGAAACTTTCAGAAGAGATCGCAATGAAGGCAGTCATTATCACAAGTATTTAGCTCGGTGAAATTTTCTTCACTTTTTGAATTCAGGGAGGGAAAGGGAAAGCAATTATCACAGTAGAGCTGTTACAGAGCATTTACAATAATATTTATGAAACATCTACAGCGAGTTTCACCTGAGGAGCTCAAAAACATTAAAAACGTTAATACTGTATTTATCAATGTACCTCTTAGGTGGCGCATGTTGTCCCACATTTGGAGCAAAGGGACAAGGAATGACAACTCTTCCTAGGATGCTCAATACCAGAGGTACGCAAATACAGTAGGGAGTGTGTTTGGAGAAAGTGTAGCAGCAAATGAGAAATTATAAGGGCTTTGTAAACCAGTGTATGAATGAACACGCAGATCAACTATGCTTCAGGACATGGTACTTCTACCAAGTTTGAAGTCAAACACATGAAAGGATCACACAAAGTAAAAGATAAAAAAATGAAAAATACACAAAATACAGAACTGTGTAAAATCTCAGCAGGGCCAAAGCGAATGTAGCAAAAGCTCTTTTGATATCCCTTTTGTGATTTACTCCTGGACAAATCTATCATTTGAAAAGAAAGTAAAATCACGATATGTGTAAAAAGCATATTATATATCGACCTTCACATCTTTAAGTGAGAAAACACATAAAACCTCTCTGAAAAATCCTTCTCTTTGGATGTCATTGTCTGAATATTTTTCATTCATTAAATGCATTTTAATAACATCAGCATACCCACAGACTAAACCAGTCATCTAATAAGTTAAAACACCAGTATTAGCAGGATAGTTAGGTTAAAGCCTTACATATCATTCCACCTGGAAAAAAGAATTGACGAACACAGAGAATTAATTAAGACAGTAGTAAGAGGTGCTGAATGAGCAGGAAGTTGAGAGGAATTCAGAGCAACAACAGCAAGGGTAACACAACTAATCCCTTTCCACATTTTTTTTCAATGAAAGAATGAGGTATTTATGTGAAGAACAGCCTCTATTTTCCAGATTTAATGCAGCAATTATCAGATGAAATGTTTATATCCTGTGTTATCCATAAGGCAGTCTAAGATAAAATGAAATTTTCTTGTTTTAACACTTACAAATCATTTTGAATGGATGTTTTGGTCATTGTTAACTTGCCAGTCTTTTATTTCTATAGAATGAAGGGTAATTAAAATCTCAATTAGATATTCTTTTAATAATATGTTCAGTAAAACATTATTAAGAGGCAATCCCATGTAGGACATTACAGAGGTGATAATAGATCTCTTAATTTAGTTTGTGTACAGACATTCAGTGCAAGAAAACTTCATTTTTCCTGAACTCATAATCACAAATATCTTGTACATTTCCAGTTTCATTAAATGAATATAACAATATTGTATGTTTATAATTAGATATCACTCCTAATTTCCTATGTGTCAGTGAGGTGGGACTCTAAAAAGCCAGACCAAAAAAATTGCTTTGTTGTAAAAGACAAGATGAGCTTCCAACATTTAAACAATGTCACATTCTCAGCTACTTTCCCAAAATTCTGTGAATGAATCACCAGGAAATCTTTCTATCTCAGAAAGTGTGTGCAATGTGCTACACAGCAGGTGCAGTGGCAGCTCTCTGTCCTTTTCGCTGCTGCTTCACAGTGGCTGGCAAAGAGGTGCGGAAAAAGGCAGAGCCACCAATATCCGGGCATAAATTTGTTTCTAAACAGCCTTCACCATCTTTAGCAGCACTAGGTACATGTCAGTTTGTCCACATGGCACACTAAATTTGCTACAAAAAAACCACAGATCTCATTGGGCATAGGAATGTTAATCAATTGAAAAAACTGTTTTCCTTCTAAAACTTAAACAGTTGCTCATCTGCATAAAAACTTCCAATGCAAATGAAATCTGTGAAATGCTTACTCTGTCCAGAAGGGAAAAGCTAAAAATAAAATCAAATTATAATTAAAAAACAAGAAAGACCTGGCATACTATTTCTAAAAATATAATTGAGTTTTGGGTGGTTTTAAAAATGCAAAATTATCGTCTTATGACAGCATGCAGGGGTAGCAGGAGTTCTGGTCACTCAGCATGAGCACAACCTATTTCAAGCTTTTAAATTTCTCGCTGAATAGAACTGCTGTACGAAAACCCAAAGTATGATAAGCAGCTGCCAGGAAAGAGTTCCCAAAGGTTCTTCTGCTCCCCTGAGTTTTTAGTTTGGCTTTCTTCTTTTCCTGATGGCTAGTGTGGTGATCATGAAGCTGGAAGTATTCTGCACCACGTTTCCTCAAAAAAGTCTTGGTTACTGAACTGATTTATCACATTCAGTCCAAGAGCTGCCCAAAAGGTAACAGCAGCAATGAAAGCAATTGCAACATAGGGTTGGTGCTGCTTACAAAACAGGATGCAGGTTTCTCAAAGGGCTACAACAGCTTTTTTTTATCTTGTCAAATAGAGAACTTGGTAGCAAAACTGACAATGTGATGCAAGATGTTTCTTCACAGCACCACAGATACAGAAGGAACTAACTGCAGCAAGGAAAAAGAAACCCAGATTGGATGATTTGCGCTCATATTTCCTACTTCAGTTATTTTGGAAGTTTTAGACTCTTCAACAATATCAGAACAACAAAATATTGCATAAAACAGATGGGATAATCTTCATGGTCATGGTCCCCAAATCATTATGATGCTTAAGGAAGGTGACTTGCTAGTCTGAAGACAATGATATGCTCACATTCCTTAGAGGATGGATATTTCAAGACCTTCTAGGAATTCATGTGAAGTTATTGGTGCCAAACATTGGGTTGTTAGCCAAAGTCTGCAGGAGATGCCTTTGCTGGAATTCACTCGGACTGAGTTTTCAGACACAGAATACAATATACTCTCAGTTGAAAAAGGATGAGAACAGCCACAATTCACAGCTGCTTTCAGTAATCCACTGCTTGAGAGGAAGTGTTGATACCCTTTCATTTATATCAATCATAACTGTTTGTATCACTTTGGAGGTGTAGGGAACATCCTAGGCCATACACTGACTCTTCTACCTGCTCTAAAAAAGGATCTTTCTCACCTGGCTGCCATTTAGCCATCACGGCTCTGTTTCCTTTTTTCTTCAAGAAGGTTCAGAATATCAAAATTTCTTTTGTTTGAGTCTCCCAGATTTAAAACAATTTACAAAAATTGTGGATTTTACCTATTTTTCCATTTGCAACTATGCATTTAAGAAGTAATTTGTTCTACAGACATATTTCATCTGCAGATACATGAAAATCTGTAAAAAATGCTTTCAGAATTATTTAGACTACAGTACAAGAAGCTTTGATATTTAAAATCCAGAAAAAAAAACCCCAACATTTGATGATTTCTTAGGCAGCTGGAATAAATTATTTGGAGCCTTGCGTTGTCATGCAAACTGCTACAAAGCTAGAAGTTATGTAAATTAAGATTTCAAGAAGAGAAGGTTGAGGATTGATTGAATTTCATGCAAATTTTCTGTTCTAAAATTCTAGGAATCTGTGTAAATGTCTATATACACAGAAGTAAGCAAGCCAAGGAGACCATTTTCTGGAGGCCAATCCTCAGAGTACACAACACGAAAATAACATTAATCTCCATTCTGCAGACTCATCTCTTTACATAGAAAGCCTGCGTGCATGAGGGGATAAGCACCATACCAGGGCATGTTTTCAGTCCCAAACACCTCTAAAGAGCTATAGAACTGCAAATACATGTGTTTAGGAGAGGGACTTGATTGCTGAGTGAGGAATATACACAAAATAATGGAGGGTTACAAATTAGATGAGGGAGACAGTGTGCTTTTCATTCTAAACAGAACACGGCAAAGCAAGAAGCCAAGGTATTTGATTATGTCAGGGTAGTCTCAAGTCTGTTTTGTCACCTATAGAACAGTGTAAGATTAAATTACACCACGTGCTTCTAACATTGCAGATGAAAAGCAAAGTGCAGAATATCATTAAAGGTACCTATTCTTTACTTGGAGTTTACAAAAAGCTGGTTCTATTATTTTTCTTATTATACTAATCTTTTTAGAACATATAATTCCGTTGCTCTGTGTGAATCTGATTATGTGTAGGAGTAGCACCTAAAATAGGCTCCAGGCCTGTTTTTGATGTACTTATTATGTACTCATTCATGGTAAACAAGTTGCTGTGTGAAGAAAGACTGCAACTAAGTTTGGGTTTCCATAATTTGCCTAAAAATACTTACAACTGGATAGACCAAATATCTGTATCTGCCTTGCTTCCTTACGAAGCCAGACTTCACCTGGTAACTATTTAGCTTAATTCTATTTGCTGCTGATGTAGGCAGTCACAGTGGCTTGCTTTTTAAGGGGGAAAGAATTGTTTTCCCTGCTTCAGATAGAAGCAGAAATGGCATCACTGTCACTGACCCAGGCTTAGGTAGCTCAGTCTCTACATACCAGGCAGGTGTGTCAAAGGAGCAGAACCAGGTTCAGTGATACTTGAGATGGGTTTCCACCTCCACCACTTTGGGATACAGAGCAATAGTGTGACAGGTAATGGCAGAACAACAGACAGCATGCCAAAGGACAGTGGAATGATCTTCGGTATTTTCATAAGTAATGAAGTTTAGCAGCTGTAGGAATATTCTTAAAGAAAATTAGCCATCAAGTTAGGTTGAAGCCAACATAAACGATAATTTATTAGGCAGTCTCACAGCAGTAGTGTTAGTTATTGGTATTGTGGAAAAATGACCTTGATACAAAGTTCAGAATACCCCATTACCCACGCAAAAAGAAACCAATTCAGGTATATTACATTTTAAACGATCACAGTTAACATGGTACTGAACTAGCTACTTCTTCAAAAGGACACATTATGACAACCTTGAAAGGAGGCATTCACACTAATAGGCTTTTTATTATGTAATTCAACACAAATTATGTTTATATGGTGTCCTTCATACAAGTATATAAAAAATAATCTTTGCAGTCAATTGTAAATTGAAGTGAAGACAATAGCAGACAAACGCGATGCAAAGTGGCTGTCCTATGGGGGAAAATGTGTTCTAGGTAGACAGCAACAAGGAGAACTGGGAAAAAGCCCAGACATCATTTGATGAGACGTTAGAACACAATGAATAATGAACTGGCCATGTGAACTACACTCTCTTCATTGTGAGTTCTGAAAACCTATTCTTATGTTAATCCAAGACATCAGGGAATCTTTCAGAGAATGGAAAAGGTTAATATGTAATATAAAAAAATGGATGTGGAAAGTGCAAAATATCTTTTTTCTTTTCTTTACACTTGTGTCTTTCAAAAGGCACTAGGGATAAGCTAAAAGTTGAGCTGAAACTCTTTTCTTGTCTAGCAGTTTCCTAATGTAGAAGGGATAATCAAAATGACTTCTAAACACTCCTGCTTCCTCAGGGAAAACAAAGCAAAACAAAACAAAGCCAAACCAAAAATGACCACACTATCCAAGGATACAGGCAATTTACTAAACAGTAAAGTTTATTCTTTCTCTAAGTATTCCAAGGTGGACTGACAGATGACTGCTACAAAGTTGTGCTTTCCAGGTGTGAGATGTGACCCCATCAGATGACGTGAACTACAAGTTGAGACGGGGAGGCAATTTATTCCTTAACTTAGAGAACACAGAATTCACTGAGGCTTTGAAGAGAAACATTTGAGAGATATGACTGTTAATTTAACCTACTTTCAATGTTCTGTTCTGAACAAAACCATTTCTAATGCTAACTAATGATACAAGTTTTAAAGTGTTCTCTTATGTTGAAGACTTCAGACAATACTTTCAGAAAAAGACATTGCTGTGATTTCATGTTTGAGTTTCTACCTCTCACAGCTGTTACTCCAGACAGCTATATCTGCACCTGTACACTATTTTACATATGAAAGTGTATAAAATAAAATTAAAATTCACTAACAGCAGTGCACACAAAAAATACCTTCAATTAAATACAGAAAGAAAATACAGTTACTAGTATGCATTCTTATCCATTAATCCACTGGGCTGTGGATTAATTCATCGAGATCCAAAGCAGGAACTGGCTCTTCAAGTCTAAAGAATACGAACAAAGCTAAAGTACACACCAGAAGCAGCTGAAAGTAGAGAATAAAGAGAAGTTCTATCAAGGAACAAGAGTGACTGACTCTAAGTTAACTCTGCTATAGGTCAGTTCATAACCTCTAAATGCTTTAGACCAACTTGTTGCGGCCTTATTTCAAACAGTAATAGCTCATGCAGTATCACTGGAACATAGTATCCATTATGTAAATAGTTAATAAGGGGATCTAGTCCCAAATCAGTGATTCCTTTAATTATTTAGTTCTAAGAAATTATCAAAATACCACCCACTGTCCTCTTCCTTGACCAGAAGATGCTCATTAATGGAAAGTTTATAAAAAATTGAAAGTTTAGAAAAATGCATGCTTACAACACACAGTAGTTTCCAAATAATTTGGGGAGTTTAAATGCATTCTAACTCCAAAGCAAGAAAAAAAAAAAAAAAAAAGACATGGAATCAATTAAAGTGTTTAGCAAGTATTTTTTTCTTTCACATAAGCTCATGCCGTGAAGAACCAAACTCATTCCACTGAGTTGGATGAATAACTTCAAGTTCCCAGGCTGCTGCTTCTAGAGAATTAGAGCTAACCAGGAGAGAATTAAAGAGTTAGCAGGGAATTGGTAAGAATAAGTTATTTATCTTTAAACTAACAGTCTACTACTTATCTCCTTTACACCAGCCCATATCTGGAAACTTACTGCCACACAAGAGAGAGCACACACACACAGTATAAGAGTCTGGCTCTCTTGATGGCATGGTGTGCGGAAATCCTGCAGAAGTCGCTGCACATGACATCCCAGTGACAGGAGTAGACTGCACATCACATCAAGCACTCACACACGCGGTCTGTCCTGCCCCTATCTTTATAGCTTCTGCAGATACTCATATCAGTGAAGTGATGTGGTGTAAAATGGCAGCCTACCATGAGCAAGGGGAGATTCTGAACTAATTGAGTTTTCTACAAAAGAGCTCAAGTCACAAGCAAAAAGAGAGGTAAATTTGGCAGAGCAAGTTTGCGGACTCCTGAAGATCCATGCTTGCACTTTTTCATTGGAAATTCTGTATGTCATTAAATTTACCTATCATCTATTTTCAATATCCTCAAAATGATAAAGATTATGCCTGCATTAGCTAACAACACTATGCACCAGTTTAAAGTGCAAGGTTTTTTTGATCAGACTACAATAATTTGTGCCAGTTTTCCTTGATTTATAGCTCATTCTGAAACAAGTTATCTTTTCCAAATTTTTTCTGGCTACAGAGGGAGATGTAACAGTAATCTTTGTGCAATGCCATTTTTAGGCTAAATTTATGTTCCAGATTTGCATGTCAAGTGCCTTCGTGGTAAAAGCAGCTCTCAGAGACAGAATGTTTATGCTTCCATTTATGCTTAAATATGACTGCCAAAGCAAAGCCAAGTGAAAAAGAAAAACAGATGCCTTTAGCTCTTTTTGTCTTAAGTCAAATATGGATTGCTTATTTTAATTATTGACTAAGCCTCCTTTCTGAGGGGAAAAACAACTCTCAGCATTTGCAGGATCTGCCTGGATATGGTTATTTTACACTTGGTCTGCCCCCTCCACAGTTTGTACTCAGTGCTGCACACACATTTGAAGATCATAATGCTTAATGTGCTGACTACTGACTCCGCAACATCCCAAAATCATATGTAATGAGGTGTAACCAGTTCTTCATATATTTTAATTATTTTATTTGAGTGATCCCTGTCTTCCAAGTGTGCTTTCTGTTAGTAAAAGGAAGAATATCACTACTAGAAAGGATCATTTGTCACAATTTGAGATTTTGGGGGTTTAAGCTGGAAGACATATTCTGATTTATCTTCCAGGTTATTGGCACACACGTATACATATGACCAACAGTGTTGTGCTCCACCAAAAGCCCATACTACACACTTCCACCCTAACTTATTCCACTGTTCTGCACTCTACTTTCTTAAGGGCCATTATAACTTTATCTTTAAATTTCCGTTTCTCACAGTTGCAGAAAGGAGCTTGAAAATGGGTCCTTAGAAAGACAAATCATATCAGCAATCTACAAAATTAAATTTAAACCACTCTCTATTTGTGGGTTAGGGTCATGGATACAGAGAACCTGAGGGCTTCAGCCAGCAAAGTTCCCTAGAACTTCAAAAATGTAAATGTAACTTTTCAAAAGAATAAAGTTTTACATTACATTTGCATTATTTGCATCTAAATAATTTGTATATATCTCATATGTTAATATTATTATAAGTAAACATAAAAATATGTGCAAAAACTGGGACAAAATCTGCTACCTCTTGGCTCATACTAATGTAAAAGATGCAATTTGTTTTGTCTTTCATTCACTTTCTCTCAAAACAAACATTTCATGGTCCAAACTGCCTCATTTACTATCTATTAAACTTTCTGCAGCTAGGCTCTGGTCTAGCTGAGCACGTGGCAGTGGGCAGTCAAGGGAGCAGTGGAAGCCTTGGGAAGTCAAAGCAGGCCCTGACAGGAGCTTGAGGGGTGAGGGAAGGAGGGGTTTGTTCACCAAACTTTCTAGTGAAACAGCTTCCTTCAAAACAATTTCTGAAGCCACATCTCAGGGCACACAGGCTGGTGAAAAATGGCCCAAGACTCACCTCATGCCTTGTAAGCATTTTGCTTGAAAGCCTGGTCTTGTAGTTCCTTCATTTTGTCTGTTGTCTCTTATTGTGTCTTATTATGATTTGATGTCAAAATATGGAAGAAGAGGCAAATGTAACAGAAAAATTAAAACTTTTCAAAAAATGCCATACAGTCTAAAAATTCCTTCTTCCTGAAGATTTGTGCAGGGGCTTCTTTGCAAGAATCATCAGAAAACTCTTAAGTCTTTTCAGAGCTTCCTATTGTCCCTGCATGTGTGCCATGAAGCCAGTGAGGTGGTAAAAAAAATTTAAAAACCACTGGATTGGTGAGAGCCAGAGCAGGTGGTTCTGTCCTGCGTGAGCCACTGCCTGTGGAGCAAACCCAGAGGGACACTCAAGGCAGATCCTTGGAGACCTCTCTTACATGCTTCTTTGTCCAAACCACAAATATTCCTCACAGATTTTTAGCTTTGTAAAAGTGGAATAATACACACTTTGGACTACTTGTTAAACTTGCAGTTCTTTGTTCTTCTTTCATTTTCTCCTCAGTCTGTCATCTCTTTTACACCTTAATCCTTGCTGCTGCCCTTCCTTACTGGTCTTCTGTCACCTAGAGCACAAAGTAATACGTAGAAAACTAAACTGTCTTGTAAGTGGGCCTGCCATGACACAAGTAGACAGAGTCAAATTAAATAAACCTTTGAATACATGAGAGTTAAAGTCTTTTTTTTTGTCAAAGAGACATGGGTCAACAGATTATGGAGATTGTTGTCAATGAGGCTCAGTGTCTACTCCTTTTACTTCTTTGGCACGATATTCTATTGTGGGAAGATGTTTCCGTCTTATTATTTGGCATTCAGATTACAGTAAATTATTAAGAGACTTCAAAAGAAGCTATGCTTGGTTCTTCTTGGCTGGACGACCAGAGAAGGTGAAGAAGGAAATTCCAACAGCCACATCTTAAATCTACATGCAAGGTGCTTTTCTTTAGCAGTAAAAAAAGCACATGTCTCCAGTGGAAGAAAATTACACTTCATTTCCTCTAGTGTGTGTCTTCAAAAAATTCCTTTTTTAGAGAGGAATCAAAATTTTTCAAATATTTTCATTAAAATGTTTTATATTTTGATCCCAGATTTTCCTTATGCTTTGAATCTTGTTTAAAATTCCATTAGAAAATTTTTTAAGCAAAACTTGTTTTTTGACACTAATTTCAATATTCCATTTCAAAAACTAAGATTCTTGAGGGCTTACTTCATTTTTTAAAATATTTTGTTATACTATCCCACTTCCCAATATCTCATTAGAACTTCTGTGCATAACTTGGAAAAAGTATAAACTGGAAAAAAGGAAAGTATTTTAACCAGCTGTACGTAATTCCAACCAAAATTTTAAAAAAAGAGATTATCTCTATGATACACATGTGATTACTACCAGAATGTCATAATATGAAATAATAAATTAATCCCCTTTCCAAAAAGTTTAGTAATTACTGTGACAATTCAGATGAAATTGTGAAATTATTTTTCCTTCAGTTTTGTAACATCTTAAGTTTTTCTTCTCCCCTCAAACTTTCAATTTTTGGAAGATTTTGTTCTCTTTGAAACAAATTATTTTAATAATAAATTTTTTATTTTACCATTAGACAGGAAGAAGTGGTATTTCTTTTCCTCTGATAACATTAGGAAGTCTCATTTAAGAAAGGCTTTTCAGAGATGAGATGATACATTATATTCACCAAGAATAAGTGTAAACCAGAAATTAATAATAAATACATCCAATAAGTACAGAGCTTCTGGAGTCAGGTTCCTCCATTTGGGAACAGTTGGTCAATCTCCTACTCTTGGAGCATTTTCTTTGCAGAAAATTTCACTACCAGAAAAACATGAAATAATTTTTATGTTAAATAGTGACAAGGATCTGAAAAGAAATGAACAAATAAAAATAATTTTTTAAAATTTCACCACAGCCTTAACTGGTTTTTTTGTTTTTTTTAATTACACTGCTGAATTACTATATTTTGATTGTTACTCTTTTTTCTCCCCAAAGAAACTAATTCTTTCTCTGGAAGAAAGAAATGAGCTTTACCGGGCTTAATTTTTCTACTCTACTGCAAGCACATTCTGCAACAGCAGTATTGCATGACTAATCAGTCAGGAGTGAAAGATGGGATCTTGGTACATTTAAGTTAAAATCCCGCTTTGAGCCGCCCTCTGGAAGAGACTGGCTGGGATGATCACTAGATAACTGGGGGACTTCCTGTTGGGACTGTGAGCAGCCGTCTATGCATCTTCAATTAACTCTTCAGCCTGAAGGCACGAATACATACTAAGCTCCACCAACTCTCTTGAAAAACTGTGAGAAATTTACACAAAATCTAAGCTCTCCCTTTATTTATCTGTAAATTGAGCCCCAGGTTAAATCCTGAACTCTGCTCCACCAAAATTATTGAAACCTGTGGGACTCTGCTTGCAGCCAGACTCAATACCAAGGAGGGAGGACCTTCCTCTTCCAGTCCTTAGAGGGAGACTCTTGTGCTAGGAAGGTGGTGGCTGCTGCTGAGCTGATACCACAGCAGAGATGGAGGAGAGAGGTGAGCCAATGCTGGTGATGGGTTTTCTTTCCCTGCTTTGCACCCAAGATGAGCTGCAGCCAGCTGTGGCACAGCGCACTGGGGAGCAGGATCCAGGCTGACAATTTGACCCCGCCAGAAGACACTTCCTGCCCTTCACAGAGCAGCTCCTTGCAGATCAAAGGCTCAGGACATGCCAGGGGTGCTCCAGCCCTGGCTGACATAAACACAGGATGGTGCAGCAGGAAGCCTAACTCTTAAATGCTGCTGAGGCAACACCCAGAGCTGACTAGAGCCTCGAGCAGGGTCTATCTCACCTTTACTGCATAGCACGCTCCCAGAGTGGCTGACAGAGAAATTTTATACAAATAAAACTGGCAGGTCAACCTCTAACAGAAAACCAGCAACTAAGTGGGACTCTTCCTGTGCTGCACTGCTTCCAAGATTTCTTCCAGGTCCCCACCTCAGTGCCTTTCTGTGCCACAGCATGCACCCTCCCTGCCTCTTTGCACTGGTGACAAGGGCCACATTCCCCCTCCAGGCAAGCCCAGCACCAGCTGCCCATCTAGGGAAGAGCTCCCAGGTCTCCAGGATCACCTCCACCCCAGGAGGCATAATGCAAGAATAGAAAGACCAAAGATGCTATATGTCCTGGGCAAAATGACACCTGTACACTCCCCTAGCTCATGCTGATCATGAAGACAGTTTTCTTGAGGAAAACAGATCTGCTGAAGGGAAATGACAAATCTTAGAAAGATTCCCTGACACCCATCATATGGAATTTAACTAGAGTTCCGGTTCATCCCTTCTGACTCTTTCAGCCAATAGTAATTATTTCAATTCATATTTCTTTCTCATAAAAATAAACAAATACAGAGATATTTGCATAGAGCAAAGATTTTGGTTGTCAAGACCTTGTTCTTTGGGTGGTTTCTCTGAATTTTTCTTTCATTTCCTCATCTATGAGCAAACATTCCTGACACAAACTCATCCCAATCAAATAATTTTCAGAAACTAAAGAATGAGCTAGAACTTGCTAATTTATGAGCCCCTATTTTATAATTTCAACCCTTCTTCTCCAGCCTATGGTGTATTACATTCTCATTTTGCCTGTCTTCAAAGAGAAGACTATTTTCACACATATTTTTATTCACATTTTACCAGTAATGATGGCGATGTTTTTCTGGTGCAGACACTGTTAAAGAACAGATGTAGCATTTTACCAGAGATTTTGTTTCATTAAAAATTTAAACATTTTTAAAAAACACCAGTTTGTGACTGAAATGACTGTTATTAGACTTTAAATAAATACACATATTACAATCCTATCGTCGAATGTGCTGCAGTAGTGATCAAAGATCATTTTGCTACTGCCTACAACTGAAAATAGAAGATGCCTTTATATAAGCCAGTCTATTTATAAACCAGTATTTTGTTAGTAGAGTTACTCATCCAATGTAAATATTTAAATCCTCTGATTTAAATCCTTTTAAAAATTAAATCCTATGAAGTAAAAATAATATGAAGCATTTCTGCCTCCTCACCTCTATTCCTACTCTAAAAAATAGTGTCAAAACCCAGATTTCCAGAATAACAAAAGCAAGAGATTTTAAAGTACTTCTTAAACACTTCACAGTAACTTCAAGTTATTTCCTGACTTGCACGAAGACAGAACTGTAATGATTTGAAGTGCTCAGTATCTTCATCATAATATAAGGAAAGATTATAAAAGTAAGATGGAAATTGCAAGCCTCATTTAAGCAAATTCATTGACATAATTCCTAGATTTTTTATCTTTTAATCTGAGACTGTGTATTTTAAGCATTAAAGAAATGCTTTTGGTTTATTAATAGGTAGTAGAAGGTTGTCACAACTTTTAAGAGCTAATCCAATTACTCTATCTAAACCACCAATTCTCAAAACAAAAACTTCTATCAAACTAACCAGTATTTATCAAGCAATTATTCCATCATTCACTCCAGAGAAAAATCTCTCAATTTTCCTCTCATATAATTTCTGCCAAGAAAAGCAGATATTTGACATTCTCAGAGCAAGACAGCAGCCTCCATGATAATTTTTCTTTTCTTCTAACAGTACTAGTCAACCAAAAACAATTTAGACCAACTGTATTATAAGGCAACATCTAAAAGGAAACCCTAGCTCTATAACTTTTCAAGACAATGAAAAACAAATACTTCAGGTAAAATGCTATGAAACAACACCCACCCCCTGCCCAGCCTCTTATAAAGCAGCAACAAGGATTGTGTGAAAAATCTAGGACTGAGAGATTCTGCAATAGAGCTGCAGAAATTATTTGATCATACACACAACTGAGGTAGTTTTCAAGTAGCAAGTAGTAGCACCAGCATGGTTATGGCAGTGCACAGTTAGGGGCCCTACCAACACCGTATTTTGGCAGCTGCAGTGTAAGTGTACTGTAACTATCCTTCTTATTTTACACTTTCCTTTTGCCCTGCAAATGCTGAAAATATGAGGAGTAAGATCCAGACTTACTTCTAACATATGCAAGGTAAGACTGAACTTGTATTAAGGAATCTCTCAAGAGATTATTAGAATACATATTTATACATATATATATAGATATATATGAGGTTGTTTTGAGCAGGTGAAATTCTGATAAAGATGTAATGAAACTGCACCCATGTCATGATTTTTTCAAAGCATATTCAGTCCAAGTAAAATCAGTGAGTGATAGAAGACAGAAAGTTGATTCAAACTCCAACTGCACTTGTGATAATTTGGGGAAAAAAACTTAATCCCCCAAATTATTGTGTTTATGCAAGAAGAGCTGTCAAGGTAACTTCACTAGTTGAATGCTATTGAAGTATATTTTAGATATGTGTTCCATGTACGTGTCTGCACAGTTTTCTAACAATAGCAAAACATTTCCATCACCTATGAATTAAGTCTACTGTGATATAAATGTGGTAGTACATTGTAACACTTTCTGTACTGATATTAGGGTTATCATTCCAGTATATTTGATTACTTCTACAACTGAACTGACCATAATTTTGAATACTATGATGCTATTATTGCTGATAGAAAAAAAAAATCAGATTTTTTTAAACTCTTCAAATACAACCAAATATTTGAAGAGGTTGCTTTGACAAAAATAAGCAGTGGACAAATAGTGTTGTGAGATCTTCTAGACACACTGTTACCTTTCCTATAGTCCCTGCAGGCTAGCCTATCAAGCTAGGCAAAGGTTTTTTTCTGGATGTGCTACCAAAGAATCTTGTCACAGAAATTCTCCTTCCTCTTCTTTAAACCAGAGAATAGACCAGAGGCAGGCCAGTCAGTTGAGATAAGAGTATGAAGAGTGTTATCTATCATACTTCAGCAAGGAAAGCCCAAAAAAAAAAAATTAATCATCTTTACTGAAACAAAGCTAAATCCATTTCTATCTGCAGATGGATTTACCTGAATTCATCCAGAAAGGTATTTCTCAATTCAGCAAAAAATTAGAGGCTTGAAAAGCTCTAATTATTGCCTTAATGTAAGACTTACGTTCTTATCAGGCTAATGTTATCATATCAACAGGCCTATATTGATTTTCATTACCCCAGGATCTGGTTTTTCAGAGGTTTCATCCCTGGACATGCCTGCTAAAAATATTATATAGATAAAAATTGATGGGTTTTTGGATGCCCTACTGCTACTGAAAGAAGAAAATTTGGAAAGGCTTTTCAATCTAAAATTTATGGCACTCATTAAAAGAGTCTACTTTCTAAAATTATAGCTGTGGGGGAGGAGGGCTGCCATACGTCATGATGCCAGTGTATTATCTCAAGAAACCAACATAACAAGCTATTGCAAGTTTAGTCGTGGAGGACCTTCCCCTTTCCTTTCCCTTCCTTTTCCTTCAAATCCTGCATGAATCACTGTTCAGTTGTTTGCGCTCAGTTTTAGTAAAGATCATCCAGCATTGAAAAAAACATGTGAAACACAGTCAAATGCAAGCAAATATAAAAGTGAAATCTACTGTGGTCAAACTCAGTAAAGATATGTAGAATTCAGTAGTGACTTAGTGACTAGTGATAAAGGCTTATTTTTGATGAAGATTCGTCATACATTATACGCTTAAGGTCTCCACTGGTGTATTAAAAAATGTTTGAATATTTAGTGGCTCAGAGGTTGAAGTCACATGCCAAGGCACAATTCAGAGCACTGCCCTTGTAACGTGGATGCAGGTTGCTTCATTAGTTTCTTCTCTTTGCCTGCCTGGCAGGCAGGCAGGATTGGCACCTGTGTGAATTTCGCTGCCAGTAAAGATGCAGTGTGGACACACAGTCCTGAGCCCCAGAAGGTTGTAGCAAATGAAAGCTCTGTCCTCAATTTGGGCTGCACTGGCCTTTAATGTAGAGGTAATCAGACTGTTCTCAATTTGAAAACCTACCATCTGGAACTCCTTTTTGGTTCTGCTCCAAGCAGCAGGGAGAGCTCCAGCATGTCTCCTACCCCTTTGGGAAGGTTTCAGGTCTGCAGTGACTGCTGATTTATGCCGGCACACTTATAAGTGAGGTACTGGGACAAGCAGTGGAGGCACTCCATGTGCAAAATTAGAAGTGCCAAGTTTAGAATCTGATAGGATTCCCAATGGCCACAGACAGCTTGTCCTAATGTAATCTCATCAATGAGAATCTCTGATCACCTTGAAACTTAGAATTGGAGCCTTCCTATACCAGTATCCAGAAATCAACGCCCTCAGAATTTCCACTTTTCCTGCTGTCAGATCCCTTTCTGACTTGAAAGTTCTATATAAACATGTGGCAATATTGGACATATTCACCAGAACAGTAATTGTAGAAGAAAATAAAGACAAGATGGTTTCTTACTGCTGTCAAATTCAAATAATTTTGCATAAATTTGTTTGATTTTAAACTAATGAAAGAAAGCATGACTTACTCTGTGACTTATTCACTCAAGACTGTTGTGTGAACTCTAATCTTACTTGCTGTGAAGAAAAGAGGCTTTATAACAAGTGGAGTGCATTCAAACAGGGGTTAGGATGGTTCCAAACACCCTTATAGCCCTATTCTCACTTGGTCCTGCCTTCTTCCTTACAGCCTTCTAACTCCTTTTGCAGTGTTCAGGTGAGAACAATTAAAGAGGGGATTTAAAAAGTCACATAAGAAGGATTAAAATAGCAATAAATTAATGCATACATATAAAATAATAACTTAAAGGAATTATTTGTTATTAACACCCCACTGCCGAAGTTAATGAAGACAACTTTTCATTTTGCCATTTTTTATATTTTTTTATTGTTGCTGTGTCATCTTTGAGGGGTCCATGGCATTATCTATACATATATATAGGGAGAGAGATAGATGTAGATAGACAGATAGACATTTAAATGCAAATATTGCCCATAACTACTGTTGGCAAGTCAGATAAAAGATGAGACCATTGATCAAGCCTGAAAACATCTTGCTATAAATTGCTAGTTCCTTTTGATATAATATGTTGCCTATCCTTATACAATAAAAGAATAACAATACTATTCAAACTGCATTTAAAAAGCTGTAAAGAAACAAATTGTATTTTAAATGACCATTAAGAAACATTTAAGATTGCAAGATCAATTCACAAGCTGAAAAGAGGAATGAAATCCTGCCACTAGACCCGTCCAAAATTGAACTATGAAATGGGCTGGAAAATATACTGCTGAACCCTTTGCCAGTAGGGAAACATATTAAATCAATGAAAGAATATTTGGGTAATTAAATTTTTATAACCTGAGGTAAGAAAAAGAATGTGATTTGTCATAAACAATGAGCAGTGAGTTCCAAGTTTTTGATGAAATAATCAAAACCAAAATATCAGCATTCCTGCCTGGATTCTTCATTTTCCCCTGTGTATCCATCCCTAAGAAATGATCTCTCAATTTTCTGTCAGTATGAGAGGAACTTGTATCTCATATGTACAGAATAGTTGCTCTGAGGTTTTTCCAATAAATGTCTTTTCTATTGAAAAATACAAGTTCATCAAAAAGTAATATGCATCAGGAAAATGTGGCTATAACTGCAATTTGACATAAGAGAAAAAATAATTTAATAATACGGATCACTACTGGAATACTTTGGGAAAAAAATATTTCTTACTATTATTTTTAAATTAAAATTTTGATTTCATAAACAGCTTTCAAATTTAAAAGTTTTGAAGTCTTAGTTTAATAGCTTAATATTAGGTCATTTAGAAAAAAAACCAAAAAAAGTTCCACGGAAGTGTATTTCATTGCTCTTTTTAAACACAGGAATAAAAAAGGATATTTTCTGTGAAACTAAGAATGAACTTTCTTTCTGGTATATTTGCACATCACTGTATAATATGCTACATCAAGTCTATATATGCTGCCTTCTACTTTAAGCAAATTGGCAAGGATGTGATAAAGAGAAATGTGTTCAACAAAT
>VZTA01016017.1:2490-13605 GCA_013398855.1 Mohoua ochrocephala | reverse complement strand
GAGAGCGGCCCCAACAGGCGCCAGGCATCCCCCGGCAATGCCCTGGACCCCTCCATTACCCCCGGGACCCTCCTACCGGGGGCTTACCCCCTACAACACCCCCGGCAATCCCCGTTACACCGCGGTACCCCTCTGGAAACCTCCGGCAACTCCCGATACAACACGGCACCCCCCGATACCGCCCGGGCACCGCCGGTATTCCCCTGGAACCCCACGGCAACCCCCAGTACCCCATGGTACCTCCCTGGCACCCACCCGTCAAGATCCAGGCACAGCCCGGTACCCCTCGGGCACCGCCCAGTACTGGAACCTTCAATACCCTCCGGGCACACCCGGCACCCCTCTGAAATCCTCCCGTGAATCCGCAATACCTCCCGGGAACCCTGGGGCACCGCCTGGTAGCTTGGAAGCCCCTGGCAACCCTCGGCAATCCGCGATCCCCCCGTTAACCCCCGGTCACCCCCAGTTGCCCGTCGCGCACGTCCCCGGTACGTACCCATCGGTATCGCCTTGGAACCCCCTGGCACTGCCCGGTACGGCCCGGCAATCCTCGGGCACCGCCCACTCCCCGCGGGGCACCCCGGTCTCTCGGTGCCGCCGCCCCCGGCCCCTCAGCGCAGCCCCGTGGACACGCCCGGGCATCCCGGTATCTCCAGGCACCTTCGTGGTCCTGCCACGCGTCCTTCCCGGTGTCCCCATGAACCCCGGCACCTTTCACCATCGCCCCGCAGGAACAGCCCCCCCGCCCCATTCCTCCGTGTCACCCCCGGGTGCCTCCTCCCCCTCTGCCCCTATGGGTGCACTGGAACTCTCGGGGGGGGGCCCCATGTGTGCCCCCCAGCCTCACTGGAGCGGGGGTTCCCATGGCCACCGAGGGACAGTGCCCCGGGAGTTTCCTGGGCTCCGCCGTCCCCCCCAGCCTGGAGCAGCATCTCGCGTGCTGGGTCCCCACACGGGGCCCCCCCAGACCCCCCCGGGGCTGGCAGCGCTGGAAAGCCGGTGCTGCTTTCCAGGCCAAGGTCACTGACGCAAACAGGGAAGGTTCCCAGCCGGCACCTGGGGGATCGGCCAGTGCAGCCGCAGCCATGGCACCCTGCACCTTCACCCTCCTCCTCCTCCCGTTGGTGGGACCATTGCAGTGGGGCCGCGGGTGCTGCATGGCCACCCCCCCAGAGGTCCCGGGCAGAGCCGCGTCCCTCCATGGCCCTGCAGCCCCGCCCTCCATCCCACAGGACGTGCTGACCTTCCCGGAGCGTGGACACGGCCTCTGGCGGCAGAAGAGGGACTGGATCATCCCCCCGATCAACTGCCCCGAGAATGAGCGGGGGCCCTTCCCCAAGAAGCTGGTGCAGGTACGTGTGCCCGTGGGCACAGGGCAGGGTCCAAGGGGAGCACTGGGACACCTCTCATNCCCCCCAGAGGTCCCGGGCAGAGCCGCGTCCCTCCATGGCCCTGCAGCCCCGCCCTCCATCCCACTGGACGTGCTGACCTTCCCGGAGCGTGGACACGGCCTCTGGCGGCAGAAGAGGGACTGGATCATCCCCCCGATCAACTGCCCCGAGAATGAGCGGGGGCCCTNCACAGGGCAGGGTCCAAGGGGAGCACTGGGACACCTCTCATCCCCCCTCTTCCTGCCTCGCTGCCAGATCAAATCCAACAAGGACAAGGAGATCAAGGTTTTCTACAGCATCACGGGGCAGGGAGCGGACACCATCCCCGTGGGCGTCTTCATCATCGAGCGGGAGACGGGGTGGCTGGAGGTGACAAAACCCCTGGACCGGGAGGAGAAGGATAAATACGTGGTGAGTGAGGGGGGGCTGTGGTGGGACGGGGACGGTCCTGGGGGCTGCGCACACGCTGACCGTGCCCTCGCAGCTCTACTCCCACGCCGTGTCAGCCAACGGGCAGCCCGTGGAAGACCCCATGGAGATCATCATCACCGTCACCGACCAGAACGACAACCGGCCCGTCTTCACCCAGACAGTTTTCCACGGTTCTGTGCTGGAGGGAGCTGAGCCAGGTGGGACCACTGCCACCACCTGACAGGCAGCACTGGGGTGTGTGACAGGTCACCAATAACCACCTGCTCCAGGCACGTCGGTGCTGCGGGTGCTGGCCACCGACGCGGATGACGCCGTGAGCTCCGACAATGGCGTTGTGAGCTATTCCATCCTGAGCCAGGTGCCGGAGCAGCCCCAGCCTGGGATGTTCACCATCGACGGCAGCTCTGGGCTGGTCTCCGTGGCCATGCGGGGGCTGGCGGCAGAGGTGAGCCCCGCACTGAGCCCCCACCGAGCTCATCCCCCGCTTGTGGGTGACGCAGCCTCTTGCCACAGGCGGTCCCTGAATACACACTGGAGATCCAGGCTGCCGACCAGGGGGGATTCGGGCTGCGAGCCACCGCCACCGCCCGCATCACGGTGCAGGTGAGACGTTGAGCCCCCCGGTACCCCGGCAGCGCAGAAGGGCAGGGCGAGGCTGTGGTGAAGCCGGTGCTGGCTCCTGACAGCCCCACGTGCCCGGCTGCAGCAGCACCGACCCGCTCCAGGTGCTTTCCATGGTGGGAGGCGAGACTGGGATGGCAGCTGTGCTGTGGCTCCTCCTGGCCCGGTGCCCCAACTTCCCACCGGGCTCTGGGCCACCAGCCTCAGGGCCACGGCGCAGCCGGAGTGTGGGTGCCAGCGGGGCTCCTGGGCGTAGCTCCCAGCGGAAAGCCGCCCGTGCCGGCTCGGCCCAGCCGGGGAGGAGCACCCGGTTCTGCGGGAGCCCCGTGCCAGGATAGCGGCATCCAGCCGCGCCAGCTCCACGGGGAGAGGCCCTGGCGCCAGGAAGGGAGGCCGGGGCCGGGGATGGCGTTTTGTGCGGTGTCACCGGCCGCAGGTCCCTGGCTGAGTGGGACAGAGGACAGCCAGGTAAGCTCGCCAGGGTGCCTCTGTGGCACCCCCGCGTCAGCCGGTGCTGCTGTCAGGCTGGCAGTGGGAGCTGGTCCGGCTCCAGGGAGGCTGCCCGGTCCTGCCGGCTGCTGGGATGCAGTCCCGAGTTGTGCTCCCACCCCATCCCGGGAGCTCCAGGAGAAGAAGGGGCCTGGCTGCCCCGAGCAGTGCTGACCTTGACGCCAGACAGCTCCAGAGAGCTGGCCAGGGTCAATGTCCACCCGCACGTGACACCGTGGGCAGGGATGGGGCTGCTGGGATGGGGCTGCTTCCTGGTCGGGTCCAGGCCGGCTGCTGCCGCCGTGCTGAGGCCCACCAGGACAGGCAGGTGAGCAGGGAGCGCGGTGCTGCCGTAAGCACGGAGCCCTGCATCCTGGTGGGCACCAGCTGGCACCCACGCACAGTGGCTGCGGTGCCTGGGGCCGAGCACCGTGGCACGGGACGGACGTGGGTCTCCATATCCCAGCTCTGGGGAAGAGCGAGGTGCGGGGGCTTGGCTGCAGCACAGTCAAGGTGGAGGCAGGTGGTGCTGCCAGGACAGGTCCCAGCCCTGCTTCCCTCTCTGCCACAGGCTGACGGCATGTCTGAGGTGGGAAACGGCACCCTGACCACCCACGTGCTGAACACGGCCACGGGGCTGCCGGCGGCCGGCCTTGTCGTCCGCCTGGCCCGGCTGCAGGAGCCGGGGCCGCAGTGGACGGAGCTGACACAGAGGTAGGAGAGCTGGTGGCACTGGAACGGGGCAGGGACGCTGCTGCCAGTGCTCTGTGAGCTTGGCCAAAGGCTCCTGGCACAAGTGGCTGCCCAGCCTTCACCTGGGGTCTGTGGGTGGCAGGGCTGGTGCTTGGGGGTATGGCCAGGGCAGGTTCTGGGGGTAGGGCAGGGCTGCGTTTCGGGGTACAGCAGGACAGGCTTGGTCTGGTTTCAGGCACACGGACGCGGACGGGCGCTGCCAGCCCCTCCTGGCACCGGGACAGGCCAAGGCCGGCACCTACAAGCTGCACTTTGAGACAGCCGAGTACTGGCAGGGGCTGGGGCACACCAGCTTCTACCCCTTCGTGGAGGTATGGAGTGTGGGGAGACGGGGACAGGTGACACAGCAAGTCTGGGGGCTGGGGCCAGGCTCAAGGAGCTGCACACCCCAGGGCCCCACTACGGGAGGGGGATTCCCACCGCTGTCCCCTCGTTCTCCCTCAGGTCGTCTTCATCATCACTGACCCGGCACGGAAGCTCCACGTCCCGCTGCTGATCAGCCCCTACTCCTACACAACCTACCGGGGCAGTTAGAGGGGCACAGCCTTCCCCTGGGGACGCAGGAATGACGCCACTGACGCCATTAAAAGCTCCAAACAGCAACGTTTTTTCTCCAAAAATCACCTTCCACTTGTGAGGGGACAGAAGGGGCCCCAGGGGGAGCCTGGTGGGGTGGGTGGGATGCCTGGAGTCCTCCAGCTCTGCTGTGGTCCCCCTGGGGGGAGAGGTTCCTAAAGATGCTCGCTGGGGTCTGTTTAATGGCACGGAGCAGGAACAGGGCACAGCCCCACCTGCAGTGTGCCAGTGGGATCCTCACTGCTGCCGGCATCAGGTGGGCACTGCAACGAGTCCAGCAGGGCCCTGCCCCAGCTCCTGCCCCGGGAAGGGGAAGGACAGTGGCTGGAAACCCAGGTTGTCCAGGGGGATGCCAAAGGCTGTCAGCTTTGCCTCGAAGGTCTGCAGCATGTCGTTGTGTGCCTGCCAGGGAAGGGTCCCTGTCAGGCCCTCTGTCAGCAGAGGAGGGCTCCCTGCACCCTCCAGTCCCATTTCCAACCCCCAAGCCACAGCTACGGAATCACAGAATCGTTTGGGCTGGAAACGCCTCTAAGATCATCGAGTCCAACTGTTCCCCCAGCAGTGCCAAGGCCAGCACGAACCCCCAGCCCCAAGTGCCACATCCACACAGCTCTTAAACCCCTCCAGGATTTCTCCCCGCCCTTACCTTGCAGACTCGGGCCAGCTGGAGCTGCAGGTCCTGGATGGTGGCATTCTTGGAATTGAGCACGTCCTGCAAGGGGAGATCGGGATGAGGCCGCGCTGCCCAGCCCTGGGGACACGACGGCCGTGCCGCGGGCGGGCGCGGCGTGGCAGAGCACACGGAGCAGCCGGCAGCACGGCCTGGCCGGTGGCCACCACCCTGCCCCCTCCGAGTGGCACTGCCAGGGACAGCCAGCCCCGGGCAGGGACAGGGAGCTCCCGGATGAACGGCACAGCCATCCCGGTCTGCCCCACTGCACGGGGAGTGCTGGCAGCACCTGCTCCAGCAGCACCGCCCTGCCGCCGCGGCACCGCAGGAATTACGGGGAGCCAGGCTCCCCGAGGCAGCTGAGAGGAGGAATTCAGGGACCCCAGCAGCTGCGGGAGAGCCCGACGCCAGTGACGCCATCTCAGGAATGTGTTTTCCTTCCACCTGCTGGGAGGTGACACATCCGCCGCCTGCCCCATAGGCCTGGTACGCATCCCAGAGCATCCCAGAGCCTCCCTGACACTCCCTGCAGCAGGGATCCGTGTGGGGACGAGCAGGAGGGCACCGGGCGGTGGAGCCCTCGTTCCCTGTGTCTGTGCCCAACCCGCAGCAAGCGCTGCTCCCTGGCTCCAGCTGCAGCAGGCTGCAGGAATGTGGGTCTCCAGGCTCTCTGCAGAGGTATTTTTAGCACGGCAGACACCGCAGAGCCCCAGGATCCCGTCTGCACTGTCCCCAGGCCAGGCGAAGCTCACCAGGTGCGACCCCCCCTGCACGGAGGCCCCGGGTGCCACTGGACCCACTGGCAGCCGGCTGTGTGGCAGCACAGGGTGCTGGCAGTGCCACGGAGCCCGCGGCCACGCTCCTCAAAACAGGCCACACCTGAGGGACAGATCAGTGCCAAACTCCGACACCCACACGCTCCGCTCTCGAGGCAGAGCCGAGTGCCCCGCGGCACCGCACGTGGCCCTGGGAGTGCCGGGAACGAGTGACGTGCCACCTACAGCCCTGCAGGACGGGGGCCAGTGCATTCGGGGGCAGCAGGCACCCCACAGCGGGCTCTGCTCCCCAAATCCAGCCCTCGCCGGGCTCCAGTACCTCCAGCTTGTGCGAGACCAAGGACAGAGCGCTGGGGCTGAGGTTGGAGGCTGCGACGACCTCGCTGAGCTCCACCTCCTTCTGCTCCAGGAGGCTGAGGAGTCCATGCAACTTCCGCTCCAGGAGCAGGTTCTTGAACCCCGTTTTTTGCTGCACCTCGGTAATGGCTCTGGTGAACTTCTGATAGAGGTCGTCTCGCTCCGCCTGGACCTGCTCCAGGAGACAGCGCGGTGTCACACCAGCCTTGGGACCCCGGGGGACACGGGGGCCTGCACAAGGCTGACCGGGGTCTGAGCAATGACGTGGAGCACAAACGGGACAGAAAACTGGTCCAGCAGCTCAGCCCGGCCGTTCCCCACGGCACCTGCAGCCCACAGGGAAGGCAGGTGCTGCGGCACAGCTTCCCTCCCTCCCTTCTTCCCTCCCTCTCTCCCTCCCTCCATGGCGCAGCACCTGCGCTTCTCCCTCCTCCTCCTCCTCCTCCCCTCCAGGCACGGAATGCCCCAACAGGCTCCCTGCAGCACTAATTCAGACCCCAGCGAGGGCCCCCTGGCACACGGGGGTCTCTGCTCTCATCCCCACAGCTGGCAGCAGTCCCTGGCTCCCAGCTAGTTAATAAGTGTCCTAATTAGGACACAGTCTCTCCTCCAAAGCCTATTTCTGAACGCTCCGAATCTGGCGCTGTCTTAATGATGGATTGTTAATGAGGCCTCGGATCAATGTTCATATTCCTGGGGATTTCTACGAATTGCAAATGAGCTCTCTCCTGCCTCAACAGATTTATCTGGGTTAGCGGCGGGGAGAACTCGCTCTGCAGGGCTCTTCCCAAGCCACCCCAGAACAACGAGAGGGAGCGACCCTGGAACGCTGGCAGAAGGAGGGGCCCGTGGCAATCCCCCCCCCGGCTCTGCCCCACGCAGCCCCGGCAGCCCGGGGGCCCCGCTGGAGCGTGCATGATTGCTTAGCAAAGGACAAGGCCAGGCCTGTCTGCTGACCGTGGGAGAGGCTGGAGCTGGGAGCTGCTTTGCTGGGAGCAGCGGTTATCACCCGACTCCGGATTAGCTTTGGAAAGCCCTGGGCTAAGCACAGGCTCTGCTAAGCCCCACGCCCTGTCCTCTGCAGAGGGTTTGGAGAAGGTTTGGAGAGGGAGTGGGATGCCCAGCCCTGCCTGCAGGTCTCACCTTACTGAATCGCTGCTCCAGCACCTCGTGTTCCCACTGAAGGTCCTTCAGTTCCTTCTGGGTGATTTTCAGATGGGCTTTGGAGTTCTGTGAATGGGAAGGGAGGGTTAAAGGATTGTCTGGGAAGTGTTGGGGATGTGTTCTGGGAAGGGAGGAAAGTGAGCAGCAGAGAGAAAACCAGGCAGCACCCACACCAACCCCCCTGCAGTGGGGTTGGTGTCCTTTCCAGTCTCTCTGTGGATCCCCATCTGAGATCCCACAAACACACAGTAGGCAGAACAGGACTTGCTTTGCCCAGCAATCCCAGCACACCCAGTGGCAGAGGTCAGTGTTTTCCCTCCAGGAACGAGCCCATGAAAGGACAGGGCTGGCCACTCACCATCAGGGCCTCCTTGTCCCTGTCATAGTGAACCAACTTCTTTTGCAGCTCAGCCACCAGCTCCTGGGTCTCCTGCAGCGGCCCTGTCAGCTCCTTGTTCTGGAGCAGCACTTCTGCCTTCTCCTTCTCCAAGACAGTCTCCTTCTTCTTCAGGTCTTCCACCTGCTCCTGTTCTTGGGAACACAAGCGCTGGCTCCTGGGAGCTGCCCAGCCCCTCAGAGTCCCCCACACCCTCAGGACACCCTCCCCACTCGTGTGCCGGAGTACAGGCCACCAGCAGCACCCACACGGACACCTGGGAACTGCCAGATCCAGCTAACACCCTGGCAGGAGCAGCCCCTGGGTGGAGGGGTGACAGGGATGGGCAATACCTTCAGGAGGTTGATGAGTGTCAGGTTTTTGGCGGTGATATCGTTGTAGTAGTTCTTGATGGCACCAAAAGCCCCCTCGTGGTTCCCCATCAGCTCGCTGATCTGGGTGTTCTTCCTCTCCTCCAGCTCGTGGAGCTCCGTCTTCCTCCGCAGGTCCATCTCATCCCGCAGCGCCTGCATCTTCCTGGTGTACTTGGCCTCCATCTCTGGGGGGAAAACGGTCAGAGCTGGGGAAAAACTGGCTGAAACTGGGGAGGAAAAGCAACCAGAATGGGGAGAGGAGAAAAACCAGCCAGAACTGAGGGAAAACTGGCCAAAACTGCGTGGGAACAGCTGGAATTGGGAGGGAAAAACAGCCAGAACTGGAGGGCAAACTAGACAGATCCAGGGAGGAAAACCAGCTGGAACTTGTGGGGAAAACTGGCCAGAACCTCGGGTGGGGGAGATCAGCCAGAACTGGGGTGGGAAACTGACCAGAACTGGGAGGAAAAAATGGCCAGAACTGGGGGGAACCTGCTGCCATGCACTCAAGGTGCTGCTCGGGAGCCAGGAGCAGCTCTCCCTGCCATGCTCCCGTGGGATCTGCCTCATGCCCTGACCTTTGGTCTGCATCTCGAAGTCGCTGCGCAGCCGGGCCATCTGCTCCTCGTGTTTCTGTGAGGAAGAAACTCCGTGTTGGAGAAAACAACCAAATCCCAAGCCAGCCCATCCCCAGGGACTCCCTCCTGCTCTTTGGGAAAGGATTCTGATCCCGTGTTGATGCAAACATTGGCTCGGAGATTCTCCAGCTGCTCTCACAGCTCCCCACTGCGGGAGAGGGGTCACCCAGGAATCTCTTCTCCCCATTCCTGCACCAGAAATCCCATCCCACCCCACAGACAGAGAGTCGGGGAGGCAAGATCCCACTCCCGCTCCCACCCTGGGGATGTGGCACTTCACAGGCGGCTCCAGCCCAGCCAGGGACGTACCAGGCAGAGGTTTGTAATGGCTGCCTCATTGGCCAACTCCTGCTCCTTCAGCTTTATGTTCAAGGAGCGCTTCTCTTTCCACAACTCCTGCTCCTGGTCCCAGTGATCCTTCTGAGCCCGCTTCAGGGACAGGACTCCCTCTGCCTTCAGCTCCGTCAGGTTCTCCTGCTGCTCGTGCAACAGGTGCTTCACCTTCTGCTTGTACACCTAAGGACAGGCCAGAGACCGGGTGAGGGGCTGGGCAGGAGACACCCCGAACTGGGATGCTGGTGAGACATTCCTGGATTGCATCCTGCCCAGCTCCTCCTCCTCTTCCCTTCCTCTCCTCCTCAGAGCTGCCCAAGGCTCACCTGGAGCCCTTCAGCCCCACCTTGATCTCCACTTGGTGCCGCTCCTCCGCCTCCTCCATCTCCCGGTCCCGGTTCCGCAGCTCCGCTTTCTTCTCCTCCAGCTCCCGGCGGGTGATTTCCCAGTAGCTCTGAATCCTGTTACACTCCAGCTGGAAGGAGTTCCGCTCCTGCCGCTCCCGGTCCAGCTCCTCCCGGATTCGCACCACGTGCTCCAGCAGCTGCGAAGCCAACACCAAGAGACAGGTAAGGAGAGAGGGAGGCCTTGGAAACTTGGGTGCCTTTGGAGACTCCGTGTGCCAGACCTGGCAGGACATGGTGGTTGTCACTGGTGTGGAGCTCTGGAGGGCCCTGACTGAACCCAGCAAAGTCACAAAACCTCATCTGACTGCCCGCAGCCTGGGACGGGGTTCTGGCTCGCAGTGTCCAGTAACACCATCCTCAGGTGCTTAGATACTTCTGCTTCATGGAATTGTATGGGTTGGAAAAGCCCCTAAGATCAAGTTTAACTGTTTCTCCAGCACTGCCAATGCCACCCTTAACCCACGTCCCCAAGTGCCACACCCACATGACTCTTAAATCCCTCCAGGGATGAGGACTGAGCCAGCCTGGGCCAGGGCTGGACAACCCTTTCCAGGAAGAAGTTTTCCCAATATCCAACTTGAACCTTCCCCAGCACAACTTGAGGCCGTTTCCTCTCCTCCTGTCCCTGTTCCCTGGGAGCAGAGCCCGACCCCCCCCGGCTGCCCCCTCCTGTCAGGGACTTGTGCAGAGCCACAAGGTACCCCCTGAGCCTCCTTTGCTCCAGGCTGAGCCCCTTTCCCAGCTCCCTCAGCCACTCCTTGTGATCTGGACCCTTCTCCAGCTCTGTTCCCTTCTCTGGACATGCTCCAGCCCCTCATCAGGGTCCTTGTTGTAGTGAGGGGCCCCAGGATTCCAGGTGTGGCCTCAGCAGTGCCCAGAACACAGGGCTGGAGAGCAGAGAGTGGGATGAGGAGGCTGCTCCTTCCAGGAACAGCAAGAACCCCCCTCCCCAGCCCCCGACAGGCGTCAGTGACACAAACCCCGGCTGCTCGTCCCCGTCACCCTCTGCACCTGTTGTCCCCGCAGCTGGGGCCAGGCGCCTCGCAGGGGTCCCCAGAGCTGTTCTCACATGAGCAATGTCCCCCTGCCCAGGGGCGGCCTGCGGGCCCTCTCACCTGCTCCCTGCTCATGTTCTCCGGGGCCGAGGCATCCACCACCGCAGGGCCTTTGCCCCCTTTCCCTTTATTCGCTTTCTTTTTGGGTGCCTGAGGACAGAAAGCCAAACACGAGAGGTGAATGGATGAGGAGGAAACCGTGCTGCTCAGGGCCCCGGTGCCGGCCCCGGAGCATCCCCGCTCTCACGGCAGGGACGGGGCGACAACGGCGACACGGAGCCGGGGGCCCCGGGAGAAGCCTGAGAGCGGCTCATGCGCTGCCGCTGCCGACTCAGCTCCGTGGTGAACCCCTGGGCACAAAACGCCTGTACCCAAAATAACGCCTCAGAAGCATCACCGCAGTGCCGGGAACGGCGCCGAGGGGCTCCGCACCCTCCCAGGGAGCGGACCGGGACGGCGCGGGGCTCGCAGACACCGGGGCGCGGGGCTCCACCGCCCTCCCCTGCCCGCACACCCCGGCTGAAGGGGACCCTTCAGCAGCCGCCCCGGTTCTCCCCCCGGCCCCGGTTCTCCCCCCGATCCCGGCCCGGTCCCGCTCTCACCATGGCGGCGGCCGGCGGCGCCACCGTCTCCGGGCAACGGACGGGCAGGTCCCGCGAGAGGGTGGCGAAATCTCGCGAGAGTGGCGCTGCGGGAAGACACG
>VZTA01016013.1:0-115029 GCA_013398855.1 Mohoua ochrocephala | reverse complement strand
CAGCAGCAGCAGCAGCAGTTGTCTCTCTGTGCAGGCTGAATGAGGCCGGCTCACATTTACTTTTTTAGGTGGGCTGAAAGTAAGTAATTTTTGAAAATATAGGGGATTCACATGAAAATTTGGATCCGGCACAAAATTTTTGCGGTTGCCATTGGCAACTGCTTACTTAGAGTTACAGTGAGTTGATTTCCTCGGCTCTGGCAGGGTCTTACAGCAAGTTTTTAACTGAAGAAATCGGCTGCAAAATCATAAGCAATTCACAACTTACAACATGAATCGTTTTACTTCCCTTTCTGCTCTTTGGGCTTAACCCAGACTTTGAGTTATTAGTTATTTCACCAGGTTCCTCTCTTGCTCTTGGTTTGAATATTACTGTTAGTGAAACGGGGTCATTTTTCTTGTGAATCAGAAGATAGAGACAAGAAAACTTGAGATTGAATAAACTTGCTGAGCAGAAATGCTAAAATACTGTTCCTTCTTCTTAGGCCTCCTGCACTGTTTCAGTAGTTTTTTCAATACAGCAGGTCGAGTAAAAATGTGAAATTTATCTTTTCCATCTGTTCTGCCCAGTTCTTAGGTCTGCAGTACCTGAGGTATCATATGTCAAGAGGTTTCCCTCTTATAGAAAAAAGAAGTGTACAGAAGTTTAAATGATGCGCTGCACTGACTTGTTTTGAGCTGGTCATTTGAATTGTTCTTGCTCTTAGTTAATAAAAACAGAGGGGAATGTGCAAACAGCACATTAGACTAGTGTTATGAAGAAATACACACAAGCTTACAAAAATGGTTTCCTTAAGTACTGAACTGGTGGTTCAGCTACCTTCAGATTTGCATTAAGGCAGATGATGTGAGGGTCTGTCAGTGAAGCTGTGTCAGTTCCTGTCATAGATGCAAATATTTAACCTCTCTACCCAACAAAAAATGCTTCCGGCTGGTGCTCATTTCAGTTAGCATAAGAAAATATATAAAGGAAATTATATAACCAGCCTGGAAGAAAAAATTGATTTATTTTCTCTTCTACTCAAAGGTGTTTAGAGTAGCGTTAATTTTACACTTGAAAACAATAAATAATTTTTTTAGAAACACCGTAAAATGGATTCAGTAATTCAGACCTGATGTCTTTTCCCATAGGTGACCTCCAAGGACCTGTGGAAGTGCTAGTGTGGATTTTGGTTGGCTAAATCAGTTTGTCTTGGCAAGAATGAAAACTGCTTCATCAAATTCAATGCTGCTTTTTAGCCTTGGAGACTGTTCTTTGGGGTGGGGGCAAAAGTTGAACTACAACACTGCTCAAAAGACTGGATGGAATGTTGTGGCATCACTGAAGTGAAGGCCTAAAGGGCAGACTGGGTGACTATTTTTGTGTAGCAAGCTGTGTTAAGACCTGGTGCTCTGCAATGCTGTCAGATTTCTTCAACATATTTTATAAAAATACTTCTCTTGGGATTGTAGGTGTCTGTCGTTGCAGTTCGCAGTTCAGGTTGGCAGTGCGTGAATCAGTGCTTTAGGTGAGAACAAGGTTTACAGAATGGAATCCATACAGAACCACTCCAGAGGCCCACCGAGGAGCAGGAAAGCACTCTGCTTCAGGTCATATGGGGAATCTAGTCCTTCTGCACATAAACCCAAGGATTGTTTCAATAATGATAAAATTCCAATAGTAAGAAAACTGAGGTAGTAGCAGTTGAGTTTTCATTGGTAAAACTCAGCTTACTGTGTTGGCTTTTTGTGTTTGAACTCATAGTAGCCAATGTTAGTTCTTCTCAAGTCTTCAGAGGTAATTGAAAAACAGAGTATTTGTGGTTCCAGTTCTATGCTTGAACATCTGATTTGTGGAAGAAGAATTCCAGGGAGGAAAGCTATAAAATTTGTTGCTGTGATGAAATATCAGATTGCCTTTTTTTGTGTTGTTTCATGGAATCATAGAATGGTTTGGGTTGGAAAGGACTTAAACATCATCTAGCTCCAACCTCCCTGCCATGGACACAGACACCTTCCACTAGACCAGGTTGCTCAGAGCTCCATCCAGCCTGGCCTTGAACACTTCCAGGGATGGCCCATCCACAACTTCTCTGGACAGCCTGTTTCAGCACTTCACCACCCTCACAGTAAAGAATTTCTTCCTAATATCTAATCTAAATCTTTCCCAGAGCTGAACGCAGCACTCCAAGTGAGTGAAGAGGGGTAGAATTGACCTGCTGGCCGCATGGCTTTGGGTCCAGTCCACGATACATTTGGCTCTCAGGGCTGCAAGCACCCTTTGCTGAGGCATGTCAAAGCTTCTCATCCACCAGCACCCCCAAGTCCTTCTCAGGTCAACTCTCGATCCAATCTCTGCCTAGGCTGTAGCTGTGCTTAGCTGTGCTTGTGCTATTTGAATACAGATGAGATGTTACTGCAGCCTTTCTAAAGTAGAGAAGTTCAAGATCCTTCAGGGGCCTTTCTTTAGAACCCAGAACTCTCTTACATGAGAGCATGAGAAATGCTGAGTGTTTTTCAATGCTGCAGCTTGAGTCCTGGGTCATGTATTTTGAGTAATCTGTAACCAATACACAGAGCTACTCAGAAGGGGAAAGCAAAATGGTCCAGTGGAAGGAATCTAGAAACATTGTACAAATATGCTGAGATGCAGGTAATGACAGCTGAAGTTCAGTTGAAGTTAGTAAGGAATCTGGAAGGCACAGAGAGATCTATACCTACTGCTTTATGGAGCAGAGGACCTACTGATGAAATTATAAAAGCTTTTTAACCTCTGTTTTTACTGGTAGATGAAGGATGTACAAGCTGATGCTGTTAGAATTGTGGCAGTTTGTTTTCTGGGGTTTTGTTATTATGTTTGTTTTTTGGTTTGGTTTTTTTTTTCTCTGAAGAAGATAAAGGGAAGATTTTATAATTATCTTTCTGTGGGAAGGGTAGGATATAGAGAAGTTTGCTTAGTTGTGCACAGTGAAAGCGTAAGAGACAACAGTTCCAGCTGGTATGTGAGAAATTCCACTTAGGTGTAAGAGAAAAAATACTTCCCTGTGAGGATGACCAAACCCTGGGAAGGGCTTATGCCTGGAGAGCTCATGTAATCCTCAGTTCTCGGAGATCTGGGGGACTCAACTGAGCAGCCTGATCTGATTTGACCTACTTTGAGCAAATGCTGGACTGCATAACCTCCAGAGTTCCCTTTCAGCCTTAAATAGTCTGTAATGGCATGAGTCACTAGACTGACAAGCTTGTAGAATTAAACTGTTCTTATATTTTTAGATTATTAGTCAGATTTCAGGAAGCGTGGTATTTGAGTTTTCCTTCATTACCAGCAGTGTTTATGACCCATGGATTAGCTATATAAAAACATCATCTTGTTTATACTGTTTGAGTAAGGACTGAAGTTTTTGCTTGGCTTACAATATTTTTAAGCTCACAGTTATTTTAGAAATTGCAGAATGATTGAGCCTTGTGTGTCGAAAATGGGTTTTTCAGTTGTTTCTGCTGTATTGTTTTTAAAGATTCTCAAGGTGTTTACATCTTCAGTCCTAGAGAGGTTACTTTTGGTTAGATGAGCCGCAGAGCTGAGGTGGCAGCAGTAAACCCTTGAAAACTCTACGAGCATACAACTGAAACAACACAGGTTAAGCAGTAAAGTACTTTGGCTTAAGTACTTAAAATGCCACCATTTTGAGAATTTAAATAGAATGGCAAAAATAGCAATGTATTTTCATCTTCAGAGTACTTCCCTGGTGTTTGTGTTTGTGGATTTTTGGGGGGGTGGGGGAGTGGAGTTGTGGGGTTTTTTTAAAGTCTTTCCAGCGATGAATGAATCTGGAGAAAGTTGTACTGGAGAGCAATTGAAGGGGTGTGAGCAGACTCAAACTCTGAGAAAATGAAATAGAGTGTTTGGGGAAGAATAAGACTTAATCAGTTCCACTGTGGAAGCGCAAGATTGTTATCTAAACCGTTTGAGTTATTATGGCTAATAATTTTTTCTGAGGTGTGATTTATCCAAGCTTGCTCTCCCTTCAGAAGACTAAGGAATACATTGTTCTTAAGTGATTTCAAACCTCAGTTTGAAATGTTTCCTCAAATCATGGGACTTAACATTTCAGGCACCTGGTTTGATTTGAAAGCTAAAAATTAGTTACATTGGAGGGATTCATTCACTGGATACCAATATCATTTCTGTTACAGCAAAACATGTCTTGAGATTGTATCCAGCACCATAAATTACAGTTGACTTCTGCCATCTCACTTAATCTCTTTGAATTTTTAAAACCAGATAATACAGCCAGCATGAACAGAGGCCTGTGGGGAAGATAGTAAATATGAAGTTTTTGGAAGTGGTATTTTCAAAATGCAGCAGGACAGTCAAAATATCTCATCCATAGGGCTTAAACTTTTCTTTATAGGAAGAGGATTTTTTCCTCTTCCTCTTTCCCACTGAGACAGCAATGATAAAGTTGTTGCTTTATTTAAAATGTCAAAGTTATCTAATACACTGTAAGGAGGGCCATCCCTTGTATGCAAAGAGGTGGAAGTAATGCAACAGACTGTACAGTGAGGTGTTTTTTTCCTAGAATAATGAAGACAGGAATTACAAAGTAGCTCCTACAAGATGCTTCTCTTCACTCTAAGGGCACCTGACTGCATGGAATCTGATTTCCTTCATTAAAACTGAAGTGAAAGGAATGCATGAAATGGAGGGATGCAGTTATTTTTGCATGACAGGATAAGTACAGATGGGGATATGGAGTTGTTTCTAAATCTGAAAGAGCATTTTAATGCCACCAGTATTACAGGCACTGCTCTACTAATACAGTTAACCCATGCAATAGGATTTAATGAGGCCACAATTTTCAGTTTCTATTCCTGTGGTAGAACTGCAGTGTAAATCCCAGCTACTAATTTCTGATGTGTTCAGGTGCCAAGTCATGGAACAGATGAAGGAACAGATTCATCGGGGAAGAAGAAATTGATCAAATAAATTCTCACACCAGTTAGTTCCCTCATTAGATTCATCATTCAGCCACTGATTCTGGTGTGGGGGTTGGAAGGGTCAAACTGTGGCTGGAAGTAGCGAAGCTGTTGCTGCCACACGGGATAAAAATTGGTGCTAACGTGAAGGGTGAGCTGTGACATTCTTAGCCCGGCAGTAACGTTCTAGAGCAACACTTCTGACAAACCACAGTGCTCATGTGAACACCTGGCTCAGGTTTGGGTTCAGTTGCTGTGCCACTGCAAAATAAGCCTGTGCTTGAAGCACCTGGAGCGTGCTGTAGGGGTGCTAGAATGGCACTAGATGATGTTAAACTCGAGTTTAGCTCATTTGGCTTTAGTGTTGATGCTTCTGTAACTGGCAGGAGCTGGGAGAAGGGAGAGTTAGCAGGTAAAGGGAGAGCAGGGGAGGCATGGAGTACAGCCTTGTGTAATAAAGAATGCAGAAAGACAGGCACTGTTGAAGGATGGAGTCAGTTTGGTGTGGTTAAATAATCTCCCTGGAAAGTAATGAGCTTTAGAACTCATACTTTATGACTAAACTTGTTCAACATTTCCATGGAGCTGATGTCAATAATGTGCATTAGGGACAAAGTCAGCAAACTCTGGTTCATTCTTTTAACAAGGGCTGCAAAAGAATAAGGAATTAAATTTGGCACAGCTTACTGAGGGCAGCTGTTAAGGTGCAGATCCTTCCAGATAACTCTGGGGCATCCATCAGGTAGGTGTACAGGAGGCAGCTTGGCTGTCAGGATCTCCTCTCTAAGCTGAGGAAGGCAGAGGGGCAGCATAAAAATTGGAATTGGGGGTGGGTACCCAAGAAGAACATAGGCACTTTCCCAGGGTGTGCAGGGAGGGAACTAAAAAAGCCAAAGCCTTGACTAGAGCTCAACTGGAAAAGGACATGAGATATAACAAGGGATTTTGTGTAGGTATATTGGCAAGAAAAGGTAAAGCAAGGAAAATACGTGAGAGAGAGGGTAATGGAAGAATTAAGTTCAAGAGTAACTAATTTTGACAGCATTCACTTAAGAAATTAGTTAGAACAGATCTTTTTATGGATTAAATTGCTCCATTACAGAAAGTGGGTGATAGTTGCGTTCAGCGGATGCGATAATGAATCCTACTCTTAGTTACTTAAAAAGCGAAGTTCTTAGAAGTATTTGGAAGTGAGCTTCCAGTTTTTATTTTCCTGTCCCTCGTTGAAAAGTTGATAGCCACGTTTCAGCTGACGCTGATACTTAAAGACCTTCTAATTGAGTATTCTTCTGTTAGCCATTTTAGGTGACTTTTTGAAATTGGGCATAAAAGTCTTCTTTCATGTCTTCTTGTTTAGTAATTGGAGATTCACGGAGGCTTTTCTTTACCCGTAATCAGATTTTAATAGAGGGGATTAAAGCAGACACCTGGGAACTGCTGTTTCTGATGTTTCATGTGTTGAACTGGTTTTTAATGTTATTGCATAGCTGGTGCCCTGGGTCTTGGATCTGAAAAGAAAATTATCTGAAAAGTTACTGATGTGGCTTATGCCAGACATAGCCTTAAATGACTGACTAAGTAAAGGAAGGTTACTGAAGAGGTGATCCTGTCTTTTCTTTTGCATGGGCTAATTACTTTTTGAAGCTGTGCTATTTGTCCAATTGTTAGTGAATTTGGAGGTCTACTCTAGAAAGTGAAAATAAATAATCTTCTTTCAGGAGTAGCGTGACCTTTGACTGAAGTTATGTTTTATTTTGAGGGTGATACCATTCCTTGGTCCTGGCTTAATTGTATCTCCTTCAAAGTACTCTCATAACTATTAACCTCGTTGCTGCTCTGTTAGACTCTAGAAGGTGGCAGAAGTCCCATAAAACTTCCTTGAAGAATCGTTCTGTCACTTTGGGTCTAGTGCACAGAGGATTTTGCACCTGTGGGTGTAGAGGAAAAATTAAGCTCCTTTTTGTCAGTTCATGTGGATTCTGACCATATGTCTCTGCAGGATATGGTAATTTTTAATGTAAACATTCAGCTTAGTTTCAGCCCACCAATGTATTGGTAATGCTTTGCTGTCTCAGAGTTCAGTACTGAGAATTGTCACTTCATAGGATTGCTGATACCCAAGTTCATGACATTCAGTGTGACATGTTTGACTAGTATTCTTCAAAACCACAGGAATTTTGGAAAACTTTACATAGAGCTGACTTTCTTCTTTGAATCCTTACCTGTGTGCTGTTTCCTGCACCAGCCTATGGCAGGGCTTGAGAGACCACTTTGTCTCATTGTGTTGACATAATTAGTCACACCTTCACCAGAGCTTTACTATTTATGAGGAGGGGCTCAAGTCTTTATCTTATGCTTAAAGATTGAGTTACAACCCCCCAGGGCCACCTTCCACTAGACCAGGTTGCTCAGAGCCCCATCCAACTTGGCCCTGAGCAGGGGATTTGGAACTTGATATTTAAGATAACTTCCTTATGTACTCCTGTACTATGAAATGTGCACATTACAAAACATACCCTAATGGAAATTTTGGAGAAACGGAAATTAAAGATGAGATAAAGATTAAATAGGCACTATTTTTACATTTTATTAGTAGTTCAAAATATATTTTCTTTTCACAGCCCAGTGGATTGTCTTGCACACTTGTCTGGGTTTTCACACCTCACTTTGAAAACCACTGCTTGTCCTACGGAGAGATGCCCTGGGCAATATAAATAGGAGATCTAAAGCCCAGAAAGAAATTATCTGTGAAGAGTCCTGCAAGTTTTTTGATGTACAGGTGTCAGTGACCGCATTTGAAACAAGTGGTTTTGCCAGAATTTGATCCCTGTGTATTAAATGCATAGGTTTATCTTCCCTTCATATTCTATATTTCTTGGACTGGCAGTAGGAAAGGCCAAGTAAAGCCTTATAACATTCAGTGGTCTGTTTAACAGTGGCTTTTCACACCTATGAAACAACGGGATATTTGACTTGGTTTCTTGCAGGATATAGGAGTACTTGTTGGGGGTTTTTTAAAATTTTTGTAACTTACACGGTGTCTTTGTTCTGTTAATTCAGACTAAAATGTTCTGATGTTAAACTTTGAATGTTGATGATATGTGTTCTCAGTATTCAATGCCATGTAATCTGTGTTTGGGACATCTTTAGTTGCAGACTTTTTGCTAGGTACTCCCCTCTAAGTAAGTTTTCATCATCTTTACGGGGATCTTAAAAAACTAGGAGTTTGGGTGTTGTTTTTTTCCCTCTGAAAGTTCATTGTCCAGCAGGAATTTATTCCACAGCCAGCTTAGGAGAGAACAGAGGATCTTTGTTTTATTCTTTAAAAACAAAGGAAAATTACTATAGTATAAGCCAGTGAGCCAAATAATATTCATAAGGTTAAGGAAGTGAGAGCTTTGCTGGACTGTCCTCATCTTGAGAAGTGATGACTTCAGCTTTCCTTTGGAATGTGAACTTTGTGGCTCTACTGGGTGCTGTCCCAGGACTTAGCTTGCCTGCCCTTCTCCCAGGCTCCTTTATTTCCCATGTCTCAGCATGTGTCAGACTGTACAAGGGTTGTTGGAGACTTTTTGGGTTAGTTATTATATGGCTTTGACGTGGTTGGCTCCTCAAACTTGTGTGCACCCAATCCCTAACGTATCAGCAAACATGGTGGGCTGTTCAAATGCCAGTTGTTTTCAAACTGATGGGAAGTGTCCCTGAGCAAATAAAAGTATGGGTAGAGTTTAATGTTCAACATAAGTAAACGCTGCTCCCTTATCTGCTTTTTCAGCATGTTTTTTCTGTTTATGTTCTATTAGCGTACTTTGATCTGGATGATTTTTTTTTATTGGAACTTAATTGTCAATGAAATTCAGCAAATGAGAAGCTACATCACAATGCTGTCTGCTACAAGGGTATATTATGAATAATTGAATATCCTTTTGAGAGGAGAGGAGAATAACGAGGTCATCTTGCTATTTGACTGGTAGTGTAAAACTCTGATTATATAGAACATCAAAAGCAGAATAAGATTTCCTTCTGGCAATCTTCCATTCTTGGAAGGGAAGTAATGTCTGGAAGATCTATGTCAATCCCTCTATTCTGTGCACTTTCTAGAAATTTGGGACGGGAGTGAGGGAACTGCAGGGGCTCTATAGAGAAGCACGAATTGGTGCTGCAGCTGAAATTCTTCTGATTGTTTTTCTGTGGAGGTGCAGAGCTTTGAGGTATGATGCTAAATTTAGCCGCTTCCTAAAATACTAAGATTCCTTGCACATAGGAACAAGAAACCACTTACCACACAGCTTGTCTGCAGTTGGTTTCCAGTAACTTCTTGTCACTAATGAAGGGCAGTAAATCAGTTTATCCTTAGTTGCACAACCCAAGGTGAGGAAACAAAGCTGATTAGGCACTCAGTAAATTAAATTTTGTTTACGCCTTAAGAGATGTCTCAATCCACTCGTACGAGTGGCATTAGAATACAACTTCCTGTGGCCTGATTCGGTTGACTCTTCAGACTTGTTTATATCATGTAGAATTGGCAAGTGCTATTTATAAAACAGGGTGGACAGTTTCATAATTGGGTTTTAAATTATGGATGGCCTGGACTCACTTGCTGGTAGTTATGATGCTGACCTGACTTCTACGCAGCTGGTTTCTCATTATGCAAAACTTCAATGTTCATAGAAGCAGATAAAGGAACTTGGATAAAGTAACTTAGCCACATAACTGTGATCCCAGCTGTGGGGCAGGAGAAGCAAAATGAGCCAAGGGGAGCATTTTGTACAAGCTCTAATGATTTTTTTTATTGGTTTGGTTTGGGTTATTTTAAATCATGAGTTACCTAGTGCACTTGGTACTTGTTACACCTGAGATGCACTGTGGAAGAAGGGATCAGGGTTGTCTTACAGTCATAAACGCAGATGCGAGGGAATAGAAATTAAGCGACTTAATTTTCATTTTTCTTGGGCAGTGACTGAAATACTTGGGTTGAACTTTCTTCAGCATGTTTGAAGGTGTTGGATTTCTTTCAGGCTCTTCTCGATGTGTTAACGCTGAAATGTTGCTGATGAGATTATGTTTATGTTGAAGGGTGAAGATGTCAACCGGACGCTCGAAGGTGGGAGGAAGCCTCTTCACTATGCAGCAGACTGCGGACAGCTTGAGATTCTGGAATTCCTGCTCTTGAAAGGAGCTGACATTAATGTATGTATTAATGGGATGGGTATAAGTGCCTAAATGGTTGCTGAAAGATAGAAATCAAAGTAAACAATTTGATGTATTTAAAAATATTTGAGAGGTGGGATTCTAGAGATTAGACGCTTAAAATTATGTTTATTAAATGTTTTAATTCTCTTTGGACACACTGGAAAAAAGTTGTTTGTAGCTATAAAAAGTTAAAATTTATTTTGACCGCAGTTAGAGAAATTATTCCAGTAATCACATCAGAATAACACTTGCAATGCATATTTACATTTGTTGGAAGGGGTTTCAGAAGACATCTTTGGCCAGGGCAGGATCAGCTGTTTAAATTAGTGTGCTTTTTTTCCCTCTTTGGAGACATTCTTTCTTGTTTAAGTCATTTTGCTGTAGCTTGACGTGCATGGCTTCTTGTGTTCAAAAGACTGGACTAAGCTCTATCAGCTCTCCAGAAGTTAAGTTCCTAAATACTTTAACCATACACCCCAAATGTTGTGCCTTAGAATGCTTGTCCAAAAGTTAACATATAAGACATCTTAGCTTTAGTTCATAACAAAAATGCTTGGATTTTTCTCCTGGATGTCTGGAAAGATTATCTCTTCCTGAGGAATTCTCCTGACTGGGGAAGAGTTAAAAATAGCGTTTCAGTTGCTCCATTTCTTCCTCTTTCCAGGACTGTAGTTTAGGGAGAAGACAGCCAAAACAATGTCTCAGCCAAAACTGTTTTCTGAAGTGATGCTGGCTGTGAAATGGGAGAATTAGGAGTAGTGTTTTTAAATTGGGCAAAATTTATCAGCTGAAACTCCACAATTTTCATCATTGGCCTAAAATTATAGGCAAGCTTTGGGATACCTACAAGTCTTGTGGAAGAAATGTGTTGCTATTACCTCTTTTCTAAACAATAACTTTTCTTTTTTAAAAAGAGAGGAAGAAAAAGTCTGGTGGAATGCATTTCTGGCTAATATTCTTAAATTTTTACTTCCTCTACTGTTGATTAAAAAAAAAATCAAAAAGTTATGTGAAACCTTATAATGCTGTGTGAAATTGTCCTTCAAGTAACTGTATCTCAATTTACAGGCTCCAGACAAACACAATATCACACCACTCCTATCAGCAGTCTATGAGGGCCACGTTTCCTGTGTGAAATTGCTTCTGTCAAAGGTGAGATACAAATGTTTAGAACAACTTATCCATTAGCGGAGCATATTACTGTGATTTTTTTTTTTCCAATAAGATTATGATGCTCCAGATGATATGTTCAGAACATCAAACAAATGCCATTTGCGTTGCTAAACTGTGATGGTGCAAAAAGATAGCTGAAGGACAAAGTTGCAGGACTTCTGTGGTATAGCAAAAGTAACAGTGACTGTGAGAGTGCTGTGGGCTCCAGCTAGAGACCAGAACTGCAAATCAGTTAGGGAAAAAAAATGCATTCCTTCAGTGGATTTGGCTTTGGCAGCTGTTTAAGTGTTTCATGTGATGGAATCTCTGCTGTGAGGTTGCTCAGAGGTGTGGTTTCCCTCAACCTTTGCCAGATGACTGAGAACCCATCTGGGTTGGCAGAGGGAGGGGAAATAAAAGTAGGAAGCCAAGCTTCTTCGGTAGTGCAGCTTGTAAATTGTGTCCTGGGGAGAATAAGCTTAATCTGTCTCTGTTTGCACTTTGATTTATATTACAAAGGTGATCAATTTTACAAAGCCAGTAGTTAATTCAAGCAATGTTTTGTCTCCACTCATACGCACTCCTTCTTGATTACACTTACGTCATTTGGCCAAAGGATTTCTTGCTGTGTAATCTTTTCATGTGTCACTTCCAGGCTAAAGTTACCCTCAACTGCCTTAATGCTGCGTGAATTTCACTTGACTTCCTTGATCTCGTCTGATATTACTTATGCTTTTCTGTAAACAAATGTGGTGACTGGTAATTTAGGATTCAAATGGTGCATCTAGCTTGTTTAAATTTATTGTGAGGATTGATCCTTCATTTAGGATCATCGAAAAAAAGTGTCCTTTCTCCCATGTTGATTTATTTCCATTTCGGTTTTGGAGGGTTTTCCATTCTAAATAGGTTGCTCAAATAATAAATTGCTTTCAGATTTTTTCATGCAGAGTTAAAGGTTGATTGCTTCCATTCACATGGGCTAGCTGGTGAAATATTTATAAACTGGAAGTGTGCTTTATCAGCTCAGTCTGTTTGAGGCAGGGCTTATATGTAGAGGTTGTTCTGTCTCTTAACACAGTTATTTTATGACCTTTGTTTAAACATTTGTTTAAACATGTCACACCTTGTTCGTACCGTAGTCATATGTTCCTTGGTAGCAGATACCTGGGAATCAGGATTCAACCCTTGCTGAAAGATCTAAAAATTACTGACTGTTTAATGTTCTTCCCAGTTACGAAGCCAGCATTCACCATTGCTTTCTACAGTGTATGGACTGTGGGGATGTTTGTAAACCTTTCATGTGAGACTCTTGAGCTATTGAGAGGGAGGAGAAGGAGGAGTATTTCAAGTAATGTTTCATGTTTTTCTTTAATAATCTGATACTTGACTTCTCACGTAAAAAGTTGTGGGTTTTTAGTGTAGGAGAAACCAATATGTTACAATAGACAACTAACAGTTTGAAAGCTTCTGATGGAGGATGAGGTTTGTTGCATAAGATGGAACAAACTTCGCCCATTTGTTCAACTTCCAAAATAGTTCTGCCTTTGTGAAATATCTAATGCAATTTGATCTCTGCTTTCTACTAAAAAATGTGTTACAAGAAGTATCCTGTTGAGTTGGGCAGTTTAGCACCTTTTTCTTCTCTGGCAGTGGCAAAAGGAAGATGTGAGTATGACCACGTCTGCTCACTCATCCCCCTCGTTCGGGGTTGCTGCACTGGGGATTTCGGAGGTGCACACATCTGTTCAGAAGTGTTGACAGATTTGTTGTCCATGAATTCATCCATGTGCTTTTTGAACAAGAAGACATCTGCCTTCGTTGTGTCATCTGGCAGCTCTTTTTAGCAGTTTGCTGCTTGCTGTGTAAACCACTCTTCTCCCAGCTTCGTTAAGTGCCCCCAGAGCTGGTTTCGCAGTTTGGTGGGAGCTCATCTCCCATCATAAGTTCTGTGTTTGTTGCTTTGAGTTTTTTTTCTGGAACTGCATCTGGAGCCAAGTAGCTCCTGTGTGGCTCTTAGAGCTTGTTGAACATTTGTTCTTTGCCTGGTGGCTTAAGTGGGCAAACATTCTTGTTTGTTATTACCCTGCCAAGGAGAGGGGGGTTATATTTATTTGTGTGTGTGTGTTTTCAGAGTAGAACATAACGCAAATATTAGTAACTTTTTTACTTTGGGGAAGTAGAGAATACTGTGGAATCATTGTACATTCATGAGTTTTTTATTAAAGTTGCTTCCAGGCAGTGTTGTACTTCTGCAAATTAAAGTCCTCTTGACCTGACCTTTATTGTTTCCTTCTCTTTTTATTGAATGTAGGCAGGAATCTTTCTGTCTAGCTAATGGGCCATTTTCTTAATTTATTAGCACTGAGTTTAATAAATGTGTCCTCCTTAGGCAGTCATGACCCTCTTATCCTACATTCAGTAAAGCTGTTTTAGAAACTCAGGTCTTGCATGTCAGTAACTTTTCTCAAGTATTTTTCTGAGGGGGGAGAGCAGTCCTATGTTAAAATTAAAAGCTCTCTTTATACTTCAAAGTTACCTCAGTTAACTGTTACCTGTTGTACCCTAAATGCTGGTACATTGGTGGAGAGTTTTCTGAATTAAAGTTCTTTAAACTCTGTTGGGTTGGTTACTGCATAGTTCCATTTTTCTTCAAGATTTTCTGAGTTTAACATCAAGGAACAGCTTTGATGTTTCTTTATTTTTATTTTGATGTTTCTTTCTTTATTTCCACACAGATTCTAATCTGAGTGCTATCTAAGCAGTAGGAATAATCAACACCTGCAAAAGAAGCCGTTTGTACTCTTAGTTGCTTTTCTTTTCCTTGGGACAACTAAGATTATAAGTTTTTAATACCTGTTAAATCTCTCGGGGGTTATTTTAGGGGAAAAATAAATGTTTCACAAGCAATGTTCCCATGGTTTCAGCCCAAGGGTGTGTTTGCAGTGACCAGATTGCCACTTGTTGGGGACCCACTGATTCAGCCCATGTTCATATCCCAAAGAACTGCAACATCCTTGTGCATTCAGCCAAGAGATAGGTAATCCTACAGCTGCTCCTGTCACTGGAGTGAACTCAATGCATGTCTTGTACTGAGTGTCTCTAGGGTCCACGAGGAAGGTGAACAGTTTCGAGAGGATCAGTTTGGCCAGGGGACCACAAGACTTAAAAACCACTGCAAAACCATCTTTTTCGAATGACAGGTTGAGTGTATGGAAGCAAAGAGTGTACCAGTTTCAGAGAGGGAAATAGCCTGCCTTGTGAAAAGTGGTATTGGTAGCACATCACAGATCCAGTTCATTACACTGTTAGAAAAGTTTCGGGAAGTGAGCGTCATCTTGGGAAGAGATGTGATATGGAAGTTCAGTGGGGCTTTGTGTGTTTAATCAGTAAAGAAGCTATGGAAATTCTAGGTCCTTTATGTTCTTAATCTGTTGATTGTCCTTAATACTAACAATCTTCCCTGTAACTGAGAAGGGATGTGTACTTACTTTACGGAGGGCTTACGCATAAACTGAAGACAACCCTCTGCTGTACACACTTTTGACAAAATGTGTTTGTACTCTCAGTGTTTGTTCTGTCATTTGGTAGAGCAAATGCACGTATTTTCAAGTGGGATTTGCATATCATCTTGCAGAGTTGTTCTGAAATCAGTCCTGTGATCTCTAATAACTTTTGTCCCCTTATTTAGCTGCCTTATTTACAGTTTAGTCTGTTTTCCCTTTTATGAATATGATTACACAGTGCTCAAAGCAAATGTGACTAGTTAATCACTCTGTTTCCCTTCTTTGGTTCTCCTGCCATAATTCTGGCACTATGCTTGTGCTTACTTGCAGCAGTTTATTCTAATTCTTCCATTTATCCACTTGGTGCATTATCCTCCATTCTCCTGTTGCTTTCCTGTTCTGTTTTGTTGCCTTAAAGGTGTACACATAACTCTTTCAAAAGAAGCTTGAGCAGTTTTGGACTTGGAATGATTTTGTGGTGTTGTTTTTCTGATGTATCAATAGGGAGGTTTTTTTTCAGAATGGAAGAAAAGCACAATCCTTGATGAGCGTGGCCGTTCTATGATGTAGAAGGAATATAGTATGATTTGTTAGTAAATCAGCTCTTCCAGGTGTTACCCATCTAATTCAGCACGTGAGAGCTTCTTGCACCATAGATTGTGTAGAAGTGTGTAACACTGAATTTTTGCTTTTGTAAGGGTAGTTGCTGGGACAAAAAATCCGTCTGTTTCTGAGATTAACGGCTAATTTGTGGAACTTGTGACTTGCTGTGTAACCAAAGTCATGTGGCTTTTTTCCTTACTCTAAATGACAAAGTTGGAAACTGAGATTAGCTGCATGCTGAAAATAGTTCTGTACATAAATCTCGTCTGGTTGGTTTCTGAATGAAAACAATGCACTGCAGTAAAAAGCTGTATGTAATCAATGTAATTATGCAAGGTATGTAACTTTTGACACACTTTGTGCTAATGCAGCCTGGCTTTATGAATTGACAGTCCTTCTCATTGTCTTTCCAGGGTGCTGATAAGACTGTGAAAGGCCCAGATGGACTAACTGCCTTTGAAGCCACTGACAACCAAGCAATCAAGACTCTTCTTCAGTGACGGATGGACTGAAATCTTAAATGTCTCTCCTGTGGCCTCACACTGCTGCCTGTCTGTCACTCTTTGCATCTTCCAGCTTCTTCAGCTAAATACTTTGGGGGGAGGGAAATTCTTTATGAATCAGACTAGTTAGGGGCTTGTATCAAAGATAATCTGGTTGGAGAGGGTTGAAAACTATTATGAACAGTGTCCCTCTAGGACTTCTTTCCAGTGCACAATCTCTTCCCGTTTCTAGTGAAAATGGAAGAAGGAAGACAGACCTTGCTCCTGAATTTTTGGCTTGTAAGCCTCCTAGATTAGTACTAAGATTTTTTAGATGGATGGGAGTACTTCCTTTAGATGAAAGTACTGTGCTATGTACCTGAAACTAATTGTGAAGGAGACAATAGTCCCATGCTCTTAGTGTCTGCCATAATCTGAAGTGTAGTAATAATGTAGGTGGCTGGGTTGCTCTTCTCTCTCAGTGGGTAGCTTTGTTCTTCTTCTGCCTAAAGCTTCTGTTGCAGTTTTGAGGACTTTTGATACTAGTTATTGGAGCTGTTCTTTATATTGACTAATTGGATGTCACACTAATGTTTTCTGACTCTTGAGCAAACCAAGAAAGACCAGTTGAGGCATGGTGGTGTTACACTCCATAATATCTGCCAAGGTACTTTTGGATGCTTGAATTTGAAGTCTTTCTTATCCCATATTTGTTCTAGTCCAGGACAGACATTTTAAGTAACCGCTTTTGAGAGAGAGATCAAAATTTCACTGTAGTTTTTTTTCCCCGAAGGAATGTAAGATGAAATTTCTTTACTCACCACATCAGCATAAAATTCCTAGAGGAGTGTGAAAGCTCCAGGTTGTTTGGTACACGAGGATAATCAAGTCAAACATGGAGAGTGAACAGTAATTATTTAGACATTCATATCAGGTGAATATTGTTGCTAAACTTCTGGTGAACACGGAACCTTTCTCAGTTCAGATGTAGAAGCAGGAAGATGTACAAGCAGAAGTCTTAACTTGCTCTAACTATTACAGAATTTTTTTAATTGTGCATATCTTCAAATCAGTGTTTCATTGTTGAATGGATGAACCTCTTAAATTCCATTAAGGCATGAGGCTTGTTCTGGAAGTTCCCAGTGTGATCATACCACATTAGCCATTGACTTTTAGATAAGATTTACTGTACCAGAAAGCATGTCAGTCTTGGTCATTCATGGGAAGGTATTTAATGATGATGTAGGCACTCCTGACACATCTTGTGGTCCTCAGGAATGTCTGAGCTTCTGGCTTTCATCCTGAAGGTCTTCATTAGACTGCTGGTTCACCTAAAACTGAGTGACAGGTTCTACACCACAAACTATACATCTTCCTCTCTTTTGGAATACAGATTTCAAACTTTCTGGTAACAAACACAACACAGAAAAACAAATGTATATAACGTCTCATGCTGAATTCTTAAACAAAAGTAGCTGATACTGTTTTGCTATCACTGTTGAAATGGAGAGGATATGTAGAAGTAGACTGGTGACTACCACTCTTATTTAATGGAGACTTAGTTTTACTTGAATAATGTTGCATATTAGGATTGAATGTCTCGGCTATGAAAAGCATTGCATTTAGAGTGTAAAATGAGAGCAGGAACTGATTTACATCGACACATACATGAGAAAAGTAATGGAGAAAACAATCAACTCTGGCCATAAACTGTACAGTGCAATTACTCTTTTTCTTGGAGATGGGTGGCAAGGAAGAGCAGAAGGGTTGGAAATCAGTGATAAATCAATTGGTGAACTGCTGATAAAAGAACAAGAATATTTGATGAACAGTGCTTTTAATAACTATTTATAAGAGGACTCTTTAATCTTATCTCTGATCAGTGCTGGATTGTCATGTCATTGTAATAGTGTGAACACAGACTATTAGGTTTAACTCTTTATTCAGCTATGAAAGTAACAATCTTTGGCATCAATTTGCCTCCATATTATGCTATTAAATACTTAGCTATTCAAATACTAGTCTAGAGAACTGCAATCTGTTTTTATGTGGAGAACTTGATTATTCAAGTTTTTTGTGTTGATTAGTGTCAAGTTGTCTGGCCATAGTGGTTTTGTATTTTTGTTGGGTTTTTTTTTTTTCTTCTGTATTCTTTCCTGCCCTTCCCTTTAACTCTCATTTAAGTGAGCAAAGAAACATCATCTTTGTACTAACTCTTCTGCTGATTCACTGAGGCAATTTTGCCTCCCTTTTTCTACAATTATGGGGACACCTTATTTTTTCTTACTTCACCCTGGGGGGAAAAAAGAAGCAAACAGACTTCAGTGAGTCAAGTGTTAATTTGGCTGTAATATATACCCAAGCTGCCTTTTGAGATAGTTAAAAAGATGGCATTTAATGTTTGGCTTATAAAGAAGAAATACTTTTCTGCTTTTTGCACTACATAACAGGTGTTTAATAATTTTGCCCAGGATTTAAAAGAAAAAAAAAAGTAAAAATAAAAGCGTATGCATTTGTAATTGTCTAGAGACTGGGCTTTTTCATTTGTTTCTTTCTTGTTAGCTATTTTCTGGAAAAAATAATGGGTGGCTTCCTCTATCTTTGAGTAGGTCCTAACTAGATAGAAATACCAAACTGTAAATTATTTTTCATTCTATAAACAGAATTTAAATACTTTGTCAGACTGGAATTGCATATACTTGGAAATCCACTCTGTTCTTAAACCTTTTCCTTTGAAATTTGTGCTGAATAAGTTATAAACTTAACGATATTTTGGATTTTGTACCCTCTGTTCCCTTTTTCTTACAGGGAGCACATGAGAAAAGGAGTACAATAGTTAAATGGAACATTGATTATTTGTAGAAGAGGCTGGTAAGAATAGAGTGTCCTAGGTCAAGCAATTGCAGTGTTGCATGCAAAATTTCAAAATGAACTTGTCTTAATTATATTTTGTAAATGGATAAACAATCATCTTTCTACGCAGTGACAGAAGAAAAATTAGTGCTCTGTGCATTTTGATATTTGACTTTCTCTTTTCACCATTGTTAACTGTTTTGACACAGTTGGGTTCATCATTACCATGGTTCATAGACATCAGAATGCTAAATGATACTGTATTTTTAAGTTTGTGTTGCAAGAATGAATGGAATAAACTTGAATTGTGCGATATGAGAATGTAGAGTTTTATTTCCCTTTCTGCTCCTGTGTTTTATTAACCTCGGGCTACAACTTTTTATTTGCCTGGAAGGTATCTGAGTTCCAGCTCACTTGTACGGTGATTAAACTGTTCAGCTGCTTGTAAGGCTGAAATGTGGAATGGAAGCTGCTTTGAAAACTAAATATATAATGTTCTTTGTGTTTTGGGGGGTTTTAAATTACGTCCATTTGAAAGGGGTTTTGATTATTTTTGTGGTCTTGCAGTCTGCTTCTCCTGCTTAAATGGAAACGCATGATTATGAAGATCTTCTATTCATGTTAAATTCTAAGAGACAATCTGTAGAGAGAGGAATGTTTCTCCTATTACCTGTGAAGACTGAAGCAATTTGCTTTCTTCTTTACTTCATTAAAGAAATTAAAAACAGTTATTAACAGAAGTCACAGCTGAAGTATAAATAAAATTCTATAGAAATGTTTATTCATTATTCTTGTGACATCTTTACAGTGACTTTGTCAGAACTTCCTTTTATAACTTTGCTTGTCAGTAGAGATTTGGATCTAATTGCCTGAAGTGTTTGATATGATTTATTTTAAAATAGACAGTTATAAAGAAAAGTAGAGGAAGATGTGTCAAAGAACTATAAATATCAAAAAAATATTTCAAAATGAATTAAATTTCCCTGTTTTTCTCTGCTAAACTTTGGAAAGTTTACAGAACTTCTGTTGCTGTATGCACAACCTTTCAGTCAAATACTGGAGTGAGCAAGTGTGTGTTCACTCTAAATGCCAAAGCAGTTCAAGTGGAGTGATGGCCACTGATGTCTGTGGGCTTCAGTTCCTGTGTTCATATTACTGGTTCTTCATTTTGTGGGGGTTTTTGGTGTGGCTTTTGGGGTTCTTTTAATGGACAGTTTTTCTGTAGGAGGAAGTATTCTCGCTTCAAAATGAAGGTTTCATTCACTCACATTCCTCAGTGACTGGCAACCGGAATTCATCTGTGCGTGTAAAGACTCTTCCTTTTTGATATTTCTCTGTGGCTGATCTTTTGAGAGAAAATGGTTTCCCATCTCCCTTCCAAAAGGATGTTGGCCCAAGAAAAAGAATTTTTTCAATTGCACCACTTAATTGTTTCTCTCAGTTTGGAAAAAACTATACTCTCAGAGCTCTGCTCAAAATATTTTTGTTGTATTCATGATCTGACATCTGGGAACAGCTTTCAACTAAGCTATGCTATAAACTTACTAGATGAGTGTTTGAAAAGCACTTGATTTCAAGTAGCGCCTTCAGAGTCTTCAAACCCATGTAATTTCTGTCTGCTTGGGAAGTGAATGAGCATTTTCTCCTAAGAGCAGTCCCTCTCTCTCCACCTTAGCGGTCAGAGCAGTGTTTCTAATAATTTTAAACTTGGAAGCGTTGCATTTAAGTACCATTGCTTGCTGTTGTGATCTGATGTTGCTTTGGAGAACCTTCTTGTAGATGGAAATCCTGGAGTCTCTTGAGTCTTCACTCTTCAGGTGGCATTTGGAAAGCACCTGAGTGCACCTCTCCACTCTCCCATGTCTCTGGGTTGGGCACGCTGCAGGCTGCCACAGAATACAGGATTCTTGTGTTCTTTTTTGGTCAGTTCTTGTTTACTACATCATTTTGCAACATTTCAAAATTAAGAATAGAGGCTTTCATGCACTGAGGTTCATCTCGTGGCCATTAAATTCAGGAGGCAGGACAGTGTGCCAAAACCACAGCAGACTGCATGTCTCAATCCATTTATCAAACTTAAAATTCATTAAAGGAAAATTTATTTCAGTTGTCTCAAGCGGAGCATAAATTTGAAGGGTCCAAAACTCAGTCTCAAAAATAGTTTCTTGGCCAATGAGCTCAGTTTTGGTGCACATACTAAATAATTTACCTCTGAAACATCTCTTTTCTGTGTGTTTCTTATTATTTTTCTTCTAAATCAAAGTAATCCCTCATTACATTTGGAAGAACATTCAGTTTGTTCAACTAAAGCTTTTGTCTCAAAGAAATGAGATCTAGTTTGGATCAGTGTTTTAACTATTTTGTCTGAAAAGTATTTGGAGGTGGGAAGTCTTGAAAAGTGTGTAACTCTTCAAGGAAGTGATGTTATGCTTCCTCTTTCCTTTTGAAACACACTTTTGATTAAGATTTGTAGCCTTTTATGTAAGAGTGGCAGCATCTTGTGACAATGTCCAGCCACCTTTTTTTTTTTCTTTTAATATTTATTTCAGTGGAAAACCTACAGATCTGTTTGATTGACACAAAATGTCATGTTGGTTGGTTATTGCCAACTTCTCAGTGCAGCCACAAAACCAGATCTGTGGCAAATGAATTCTGATGTTACGTTCCAGAAGCCTTCCCTAAAATTTATTCTTCTTATTTGTATATCTTTTGGTGGGTTTTGTCTTGCATGTGCTTTAGGAAGCTTCCTAAAGCAACATTACTTTTGAAGGCTTTTTTTCATTGCTCTTTTGCATAAAGCATTCATTTTACCTTTTACAACAGAAATTTATCTTTTACACTTTGACCAAAAAAAACCCCTCAGTCTGTATTAGCGCGTATCTGTTCTAGAAGAACATTTGTGCTGAAGGATACACCTCACATCTACACTTCTGACAAAGTGCTATGAAAAGCTGGTGCTGCACCTCACATCCACCTCATGTGGATACATCTGGAACAGTTTTTGAGATACTGGTGAGGTGCCACTAGAACTGGGATCAATACAGCAGCAGCAGATTTGTTTTGTGGCTATGCAGAAACTTCTCTGTACTTCACTTATCAACAGGAAAACTTCTTTCCTTCTCTTTTGTGCACTTAGGCTGAAAGTGCTGAGGGAAGGGTGATCTCTCAGGTTTTGATGCACCTTAAAGGGTTTTTTAGTGCAATTTGCAATCATTGTCAATAATCTCAGAAGCATAAAAGAGCTTGATGGGAGAGAGATGGCACAGATGGAGGAAGCACACACCAATTTCGTAGTGTCAGAGGCTTCAAACATAAGAACAAGACCTAAGATTTTAAATTAAATTTCTAAAGGTAGCTATACATTTAAATATTTACAAAGCCATATTAAACAGTAACTTGAAAGAAAATAGACTCGGCCTTCAACAATGAGGCTGCATAACCTGTACACTTAATAAGGAGGTGTGTTGTCACTATAAAAAGCTGAATATACATTGGCCATTCTTTCTTTAGGCTTTAGAAAAAGGAAGGCAACTGACAGTTACTTAACGGATAGTTGCTTTGGGGAAAAAAGAATTTCCTTGTTCTCAATTTACAAAGATCAGAGGCTGAGATTGAATTTTTTTTTACTGGTAGAGGTGAAGTTGAGAGAGATGTACAGAGAGTGAAATGTGCTATAAATTACCACCCAAACCTCCCTGAGTGATTTCAAAAGATCACGTTCTGTCAAAAGCGTTTGTTCTCAGTGTGCCAGAGCTGGCCTGTGACACCTGTTCCTATTCTCTCATCTTTACCTGCCCCTCCTGAATGCACAGCTTCCAAAAGCTGTGCTTTACCCCCACCACAGTTTTCCCTTTTTAATGGGTGCCTTGAAAGTAGGCAGAGAACTTTCAGTAGATGTTACTAGAAAAAACTCCACCTAAGGCTATCTGTCATCTATAACAGGAAAGGAAGAATTAAAAGCACAGGAGGAAAGACTGAGGAGAAATTGAGTGAGAGGTTTTTTTTTTCTATCATATCTCCTTTCTCCTACAGGCATATTCTTCACTTTGAACATTATAGTTGTTTGTACCTTTTTTTAAAAGATCAGATGCTTTATCTCCTTACTGCTTTTCTTAACATTGAGGGTACTCAGAGTAGTTGCAGCTTTGGAATACCATGATTTACCTTCTCTTTTTTTGTTTGTTTGGGGGGTTTTTGGTTTTGTTTTGGTTTTTTTCCTGAAAGCTCCCAGGAGACAAAGTGGTTGCAAAATGCAGTAATGTCAGTGGTGCCATGGAGATCCTTGGTGCTACCCTGAAGTAATGTGGATGACAGAAGTGCTTTACCTTGCCTGTTGTTTGAGTTCTTGAGGCCCTTTTGACTGCCTCTCTGCTAATTTCTAGTGAAAGGTGTCCCTGCCCTTGTCAGGGGGTTGAGACTAGAAGATCTTTAAGGTCCCTTCCAACCCAAGTTGCTCTATGGGAATGCTACAGGTTGGTAGGAATAATGTAAATGCCTGTATTTTGTTTCAACCTTTGCAGCAAGATAGTTTTCTGAAACCTGCAAGGTACTGAATTTATCATACCGAGGTGTTGGTGGTTCATACATTATACTGCTGGCAGAAATAGAAGACATCACGTGTTACTGTCCTGCAGCTCTTTATGCTGCAGTTGGCCTTGTGGTTCCTAATGTGCATGTTAATTGTGATACATCATAATTCAGAATACACCTGGGCAAATGCACGCCTCAAAGATTGGACATTTTTGATAGAAGGATGACTCAAAACCAGACATTTTTGATTAAAGATCAAGTTTTAAAAGACCAGCTGCAGTGTAGAAGGGTAAAAAGACAAACATGGGAGCCCGAGAGGAGCTGGAGTTGGGCTTTGCAGGATTTTAAAATATTGCACCAATGAACAAGGCAGGCAAGTGGAGGCTAAAAAGTAAAATCCCATAGCGACTGAGTAGTTTTTCATAGACCAGTTTCTATTTCAGGCTGATTTCTTCCCAGTTTCTATTGGAGACAAAATGCTTTTCAGTAATAATTATAAGCCAAGTTCATAAACATCTGAGCTTCAGAATGGGGGGTTGAAGGGCAATAGTTCTTGAGGAAAGGCAAAGAAAGGTGTGTTGAATTCTGGTTTTGTGTCTGACAAATCAGCCTGTTTCCCTGAGCACTCGGTAATTTAACAAATAAGATTTTTGTGTGCATCTGTGAGATATAATCCAATTAATGAAAATTGCTGGCTTTTGTTATAAATATTTGGAGTTAAAATGTTTGGTAATACTTCTGAGTGTTCACGCTGAACATGGTTTTTATTGCCTTCCTTCTCCGAGATGATAGATGAAACATGTTCTCTGTGAATTGGGTTTTATTACTATTTAATTTTTTTTTTCCCAAGATCTTAGGTGTCCCTTGCCCCTCAGCCGTTTGCACTGAGAAATGCTGTTTTATTGCACTGGAGTTTTGCTGTGAAGCAGAGGCACACGTCAGTGCAGAGCTGCCTGCTGCACACACAAGCCTTTTCACTCTGGAGAGCGGCTGCGACACGTTGTGGACCTCCAAATGCACTGGTGACTGGGAAAAGCCATCAATAATTTCATGGCCATCTAGGCAGAAAGCTGTCACCTTTGGAAAAAAGGTTTCAACCAGATTGGTGTTCTTTTTGTGTAGTGGCAACATACCAAAGTGAGGAAACGCTGATTTGAAAGAGCTTACGTGTCTGGTGAAAACTTCCTGTGGATAAAAAAGCCTGTCCTACTGGATCCTCTCCCAAGGAAGTGTTCAAACCATTGCTGGGTTCAAACTATGGCTGGGTCATGTCTCAGTCATTTTCTGAGGATTTGGAGTGTTTGTTCGAACGTTCTGTGTCCCACTGTTAAAAAGCCCACGGCCAAAAACCCCCAGTGTAGAGCTGCCTTTGTCCCTCTTGCCAGCAATCCCGTTAAGAAATCACTGTGGATGCACTCTGAGAGGGCAGCAAGTTTCTTTCCAAGTTTTATTTGGTGTAAGTGCAGCCGTGCTAAAGGCTAATATCTAGTAAGGGATTCAACTTTGCAAAGTGTTTGACTAAGAGGAAATATAAAGCTTGTCTTGCAGAGGCTTTGAAATTATACTGTATCTATTTTTTGACAGGTTAATAGTGAGAAATGTCACTTTTTCATATGTTATCAGCAGTTGGGATTATTTTTCAGGGTTTCTTTTGCCATAATGAGGAATTCAGTCAGCTTTTTCCATTCTGTTCACAAATTCATCTACCTGTAATGGTAGATGAATTCATTATTCTGTGTCTGTTCTCTGTTTGAAAGCTGGGAGTTGTGTTGTGTATGCTCTTTGATTAAAATAGAATAATCTCTTGTTGCCTGGGGGGAAATTCTGTACATCTAAACAGGCAGAGTAACATCTAGCACGGAAGCAGATTTTTTTTTCCTTTAATTACTGTTCTTTCATTTTAGGAAGAAAGAGAGAGGGTGATTTATCTTACTCATGGACCGTTGATCACCAGGTAATAAGAGGTAGGACTTTCCCCTGATTCCTGGACTTTGATAAAAATTTGTGGTTAAAAATTGTTACTTTATATGTTTGGCAGAGTTAGTATAAGAATAAGAACTGGTGAAACTTTACTAACAGCTGGATGCTGCATAAATGGATCACATCAGACATCGTTGTTATCACAATTGGTACCTAACATATAAGAATTTCCCCTTGAGAACTGAAGAATTTAGGGCCATTTAATCCAAACACTTTCTTTGTGATGAGGAGTTAAATGATTGTACTTGGGTTTGAGAGGCAGCTGGTAAGAAATATGAAAAGCTGGTATGAAAATAACCTTGGTATTCTGCCACTTCCTTTCCAAATGCAAAACAAACAAACAACCTCCTACCCTCCCCTCTCGAAAAAAAAAGTAGTACAAAAAAAAGAGAAAAGCAACCAACCAGAGAACAAAAAACGAAAGAAAAAATGACTTTGTGTTCCTGCCTGAGATAGTTGGGAGACCAGTGTCATGTCCACCAAACTGAAAATTGCCGCTTATTGAAGTTCCTATTGGTGTTTAGATGCCTGTGTCAGTACTGGTAGCATCTTGTAACTGGTTTCCCCAAGGTTATGGGACCACATCAGAGAAATATGAGATATTCGGCCTCGAAGGTTTGTGTATTGGCAGTCTGCTCTGTTTCTCACCATGTCAGGAGGCAAATGTTTCTGTGTGGCATTGTTTTAATTGATATCCAGGCCAAGTGCCTACAGGAGACCAGCTCTTCTCACAAACTTTGATCTTTTCTGCTTCTGGGAGATGTAGTGCCTCCCTTACTTGAGAAATGTTAGGGGAAGATATTAGGGAGGGAAACTATTAAATAGTTTCAGTGTTTTAATCTGCGGCGTTTCGCTCTCGCAAAGATAAAGCTGAACTTTGAGTGTTACTCCTGCAACAAGTTATTTTTGCAGCAAAGGAATTCAGACTCACACAAGAAAGTATGTAGAGAGGGGAAAAAAGAGAATTCTGTTGATTTCTGGTTCTCCAACATATAAATAAACTAAGGCCCCAGAAAATCTGTGCCTCTCTGTTTCATGGTTGTTTAGCAAGTCCCTCCTTGAAAAGGTTTGGTTTGACCTTGCCAGTTATGATTTCCCTCTGGAAAGATATGATCAAAAGGAGGAAGCACTCATGAGTTTAAGCACAGTTAACCTGTGCAGTGCAGCTGCCCAGGGTATTATTGCCAAGTTGAAGAACTCTGAGTTTGTCCTGCTTGCATGTCAAGAAATGATACTTGGCTGGAAAATAAAATGTGGTTAAACAGTGGAGCCAGCAGCAGGGAGGACTTTTTAATAAACACAAAACAAGAAGCTGAAGAGTGCGGGGTCACGTGCAACTCATGTGGCTGTGCTGTCAAAGCAGCTGGGTCCAAACCACTGCTTTCTTTTTGGTTATGAATTGATGAGTTTTGGAGGAAATCACGTTGGAAGGTGATGCTGCAGATAACATCTCTAGAGGTAATACATAAGAGGGGCAAAGCAGGACGTTTTTAGTGTTACTAGGGAAACCAGAAAATTAACAGGTGACATAATACAGAAGAAAATAATGCAATGTGTGCGTTGCAAAAACTTGGTAAAAAAATACAGATGGCAAAGTATGGTCAGCACTCATCTCCATGATTCTTGCAGCAAAGCTGTCTTTGTGGCCAGGGTAAGAGAAAGAGCTTTAATTCTACAGGAAAGGAAAGCAATGAGTGTCTGTTGCAATGCATCCACCAATAAACTCAGGTTTACACAGTCCAGTAGTTTCTGCTGCAGAGGGCTTTGACTCAATATAGTAAGACAAAAGTTGATAAAGTTTAGGGGATTTTTTGTGCTGTAATTTTGGAGAGAGCGAAAGAAGTAAGTCCAAACTTGAGATAGTAATTATAACATTTTCAAATGAATTAATTGTGCTTTTTCGTTTATCTTTTTTTCTTTTATTGTAGTTACAATTTTAAATACATGGAAGCTAAATAAGTGAAGTTGAAGTTCTTTGGCTCAATATTTGCTTTCTAAATGGTGCTATTAATTAATGTGGAACTGTAAAACCACTATATTCTGCTGAGTTGAGAGAGCATTGTGAAATATAGTATTGTAAAATGCACAGGAAAGCAGTTGTAATGCTTCTTCCTGAAACACGCAGGCACAGCAGCCCTTCTGAAATGCAAAAGCTATTTAAAGTTGACAGTATATAAGCGAAAAATAATTACCAAGAGCTACTTTCCACAGGTTTTCTACACTTTCGGGCTCTGTCTTCTCTTTGGGAATGACCACATTCTATTTATTTATATACAGCTGGCTTGAAGTGGTGAAACTTTCTTCTAGTTGGATTATACAGAAAAGTTTGAGAACCGCTTGCCTACGCCAGTAATCCTCAATCCACAAATAACAAAGATAAATGTGTATTTCCACGGAATAAACAAGCACTAAACTCTTTCCATTTTGTAATAAGCAATCCCAGTGGAGTTTGGGAAGTACAAATCAGTTTGGCCGAAGGTGAGCTAATCCACTGTGACAAAGCTGCGGGGCTCCTGCCAGTGTCCTGTCCTTGAGGCAGCTCCCTGTCTCCCACCTCGCAGTGGCAGGGCTGCCTGGCTAGGGTGGCTGCAAATTACTTCATTTTTCACAGCTGTCACCTCTAGGATTGCTTTAAGCTCCGCTAAACACCTTTTTTAGTCTGTGGTCTTGCAGGCCTTGGTGGATGAGCTTCCACGAGCTGCTGCAGAGAGAGAGGAAAATCTGTTTTAAGGGTGATACATTGGGGTCTGATGTAAAGGATCCTTATACAGCTGGTGTGAGGTAGGTACAGTGACATGAGCTGTCCTGGCTTCTACAAATGTGTCACTGTCATTGCAGCAGTAGTGGGAGAATTACAGATATCCACAGAAGGACACAGTGGACAGCAAGACACAGCGGGCAGCCAGCAGAATATCGCTGTTCAGTGCTTTCCCCTGCTGAGAAGAATGATGTTCCAAATGATTAAGTGGCTGTCTCTAGATTCAGGAGAGCTGATTTCCTCGTTACTTTGTTTGATCTTCGGACAAATCATTTGTGCTGCAGTTTGATGAAACAGTTAAAATAACAAATGCTGCTGAAAAAGCACATTTCCCCCCCTTCTCCTCATCATGGATTGAGCCCTAACCTCTTTTCCTGCGTTAGCACTACTTCTCACCCGGTCCTAAAGAGAGCTGAAATAGCAGAAAATGCAGCCTAACAGCAACAGCGAAACTACGATAACCCTGGGACGATATTTTAACTGCTGTTAAGGAGAAGAAGTAAATTTTTCCTTTCTTAATTTACAGTACTGACAAAACCTGTACATGGCTGTCTGTGGATTCATCACATCTGGCACATTCCCCAGGTCTTTGCTAGGTCTTTCCAAAGTTTCTTGTAATCCTTAGTGGCCACAAGAATCTAGAATAATCGAGGGGACAAAGTCACCTTGCTGTTCACCTTCCCTTTCGATTCATTAATTCGTGGGTTGAATGTCCTCAGTCCAGTCCTAAGGCTGGTCCCTAGGTCACTCCAGTATTAACCTCTGTCAACAGTGAGAAATGGCTACTGATGTCCAATTCTCTCTGCCTCCAGTTTTAAACTGTGCCACGACTTTTATCCGTGCTGATTGCCAGGTTTCTTCAATAGCTTCTTGTGAAGGGAGATTTTTTGGTAAAAAGTCTTTGTAAAACTTAAACATTTCCTATCTAGAAGTTTCTCTATTTAAAATCGATTGGCTACCAGTGGTGAGGGGCAATAGAGAAGAAACGATGTGGACAATTATTTCACAAAGCACAGTTCCTTAACAATCAGTAATCATCCTGTGACTTTACAGTCCCTGGGGGCTCTGGACTCTGACTTCAAAGGAAGCAAGAGAATGCAAGCATCCCAAACATGTAAATGGTCAGGCAATTAAAAGTTCTCGTTTTCCCCAAAGTCCTTGTGAAGCATCCTGCCCTACAAACTGCTCTTTACAAGGGTAAACACATGCTATAGGGAGCAATCGATTCCTTTCCTGAATGAACGAATTGATTCCCTGCCCCTGCCTCTTGTAGCAAACAACAAATTACCAGTGGCTGTTAAGGCAACTTCAGTGCACGACTTCATCTCCATCTAAACTAAGTTTGGACAAACGATTAATTTTGCAGGCCCTGGAATGGAGTGAACTTGTATCTCTGCGATATGTTCCAGAAGTGCATTGCAACTGAAAATCCCAGGTTTCCAGCAGGCTGACACTTCAAACAGCCCGTGACGAGCCATCAGGCTGCCTCGCGTTTCAATTACTTATCATCAGCCTGTGAATACAGTAGACAGTCCTTTAGAATTTGGAGAAATACTTGGAATGTAAATGTATAAACTTTGCCAGAGTTCCCCACTACAATGATAGCATGGGCAAGCAGCTGAAAAATAAAATTAGCAATGCCCGGCTCTTACGCACCATTTGCATGTGGGAGGTTTGGCAGAGGAAGCAGATACTTGAAGATAAAAGCACCATGGTCAAGGACAGAAATAGAAGGAAAATTCACAGTCTCCAAATTCTCAGTCAAGTTCCTCTGAGGCTTGCAGCTAGCAAATTTATTTGGGGCCTTATAGTGGTGTCCAGAAGTCCCGGCCAAATACCGGTGTCTCTGTTCTGTGGTACAATGCAAACAGGTAAACAGCTTATAGCAAGCTAATGTTTGACATCAGCTGCCACTTCAAATAGTTCTGAGAGATCAAAAGTCCTCACTTTCAGTAGGATAAACTCTGAACGCTCTTCACGCAGAGGGAAGCAGTAAGAATGATCAAAGGTCCTGAAAACATGCAATAACAGACCTTCTGATATGTAAAACACTCTCGCAAAGAGGAAGGGAAGCTGTCTTTCTCCATGGCTGTGGCAGATGAGATGAAAATGGGTATAAACTGGTGAGGAACCTGATATCGAGAAATAGTGAATTTCTGAAACTGATTTCTGAGAAAGTCTGTAGAGTCTCATCCCTAAATGCTTTTAAAAGCAGATATGAGGGATTTTTTGTTTTAAAGAGTTGCTCATGTAACCCTTTGTGACAATGTGCTTTTTCTGAACTCCAAGGCCTGCAATTTTGTGAAGTTTCATCTTCTTGAGGGGTGTATGTGTATTTAATGCAGCCAAATATACTTTTAAAAAAAGCATTAAATCACATGCTTGACAAAAAATGCATATAAGGGATACATATTTATGCAATTTGTGTTGATCGTCACATTTTCAATTCATATTGAGAATGATTAGTTCAGCTGCCTTTCTGGGCTTTTTAAAGGTTGACTTTGGATTTGGTATCCTCTGAAATTGAGTAATTCAGTGTACTTTATAGATGCTTTCAGACACGGTGCTTGTTGAAGGCAACCTCTCTGTACACCCTGTGGAAAAAGTAAAGTGACAAAGGTGTGGAATTTTAAAAAGAAAATTATAAATCTTGAAGGTGGGGTTGTTTTTTTCTTCTCTTTTCCAAGGATACATCACTTGCAGCTGTTAGTATTGATTCTAGGACTGACTACTCTGCAGAATCCTACTGAGTCACTGTGACAGCTCAGTCTATGAAAAACAGATTGCAAACCACCAGAAAAATATTTCAAAAATGGCTCTGAGAGCCATGCTGGATGTTGAACAGTGTTAAAAACACAAAGCTGTTCAACTGATCGCAGTTCAGTTCTGATGCCTTACATAGGCACAGGCTAGATGCTGGTGTAATTCATTAATTTCAATGTGTAATACTTTATTTGTGTGTGTCTGTGTGTGTGTGTTCACACTGGCTGTATTGGTACTCTAGTGTGAAAACAGCTTCCAGCAGTAAAGTTTATTTCCATTCCCACTCAGAGATGATGTCTGGCATCACCAGCCCCTCTTCACTACTGTCATACTTAGCTGTATCCACAGTGCTAGGTTGTGCTTCTCCAGTTGTACAGGTCTCGACAAGGTTTTATATTTTTTTTAATAGGTTTTAGTTTCCTTCGTGTTGTAGCATTGCTGATTAATGGATCCTTATTCCCAGGAAAATGGGATTTATAAAAAACAAACCATTTGCCAACGTGCTTTGGAGATTTCCCCCATTCATTTTAGTTAATTGAAATGATGAAAATTCTGCAGCTTCTTCAGCAGAGATTTCTCTGCAGAGTACCACTTCTGGCCATGCTTCACAGCTTTATATTACTTCAGCAGATACAAATAAGATATCTCAAGAAATGTGTGTTCACAGGCCCCATTAATTTGAAATAACATGGCCTGGGGTATTGTTTCACCCCTTAATAAACACATTTGGGGTTGTAAAAGGCTTTTTCTTTTCTGCTATGAGGCTACTATTCCCTGACTTTCTAAAAATATTTCAGGATGATTTATCTTCTATTATTCATTTGTGCTTAAGGTACAAATCCAATGTTATTATTGTCTTTTTATTAGTACCATATGATGTGCAAATGAAAGGAAAGCGCCACGGTCTGCCTGCAAACTTTGAGCTTTTCAAGTGTGTGACCAGATGATAATTTTAGCTGCAGGCCATGTCTATGTTACCAGGAGCACTAGTGTGCTATGCTGGAAAAGTGTTGCAGGAGTGAACACAGCTACAGTGGGAAAACCATGCTTTCCATCAGTCCTGCCCTGAGCAAAAAAAAACCCCACACCAAACCAGCAAAAGGTCTGGTGGGGCAAGATCTGCTTCATCACCTTCAGAGGGCAAATACGTCCACAGACATCACATCCCTCCTGCTTGCAAAGCTGCATCTACGTGGGTTGTGCTTTGAAGTTTCTCAGGGAGGTTGGATTAGATCTCCTGAGGTTCCTTAGAGCCATGCAATAAATCAGATTTTATGTTGCATTTTTCATGAGTGTTAATATTTCATTCAGTTATAGTTTGAATTCATGCACACGGAAAAGAAATGTTTCATAAGATATATTTTCCTTGTTTTTCTTCTGAATTTGTGCACTTTCAGGTTTTCAAGTCAAATGCAGACTAAAATCAGATATTTAGAGAACAATCTTGCCAGAGCTGACAAGCAATCCTTTGTAAATTTGCTGGCATGTTGCAAGTCTCAGTGAGTCAGTCGAACATATGCTTCCAGATTTGACCTAGGTTGTCCATTTCACAGGTGAAACAGCCCTAGCAATGACTTTAAACAGCCCTTTGCAACTGCAAGCGGCCAGGGCCCCTCCTGTAGCCTGTTTTTACAGCTCAGCCATTGAACAGGGCTTTGGCAAACCTCAGGGGCCTGACTGGCAACAGCCCCCTGCCTCATCCTGCAGTGACCAGAGATTTGTCCGAGGGGCTGTACAATTGCTTCCCAAAGGTCTTGTCCCAGGTCAGCACTGGGGATCCACATGGGCAGTGCTGTGGTGGGGATCTGTGCAGCCTCTCTGACCGGGCACGAGTGGGTGAGGCCTTCCTCAGGTAACTGGGAGAAGCCTCATGATGGAGACCCTGGTCCTCATGGCAGACTTCAGCCACCCCAGGGTCTACAGGAAACACGATACTGTGAGGACAAGCATTACAGGAGGTTTGAGGCAATATAAAAACCTGAAAAACAACCCTGCTTACAAATAAATATCATAACCTCAAAGGACTCCAAGACACATGAGCATATCAACCATGAAAGTGGCTTCCTTGAGCTATTCCCACGTTATTAGGGAGAAAACGATGAGCTGTAAATAATCAGAAAGGTGATTTCAACATCACTTGCCACAAAATATCAGTTATTCTAAACTTTATTGCGCTGCAAATAAATCCACACTTTTTCTTCTCTGCTTACTGGGTTTTTATTAAATTACAAGAGAGAAATACAAATAATTACAGCTCTAAGAATATCTGGAAGTGGGATAAAGCTTTGGCTCCGCAAGACTTTTAAATGTACCTAGTTTTAAGGATCTTCTCACCTTGCTTGTCAGCTGATAGCACATAAAACACTTGTTTCAACACCTAACAGCATCACTGCTATAACATATTCCTTCCTAGAAAAATGATCTGCTGTGCTGTACTTACCTGTGACAACTGTAATCTCTCGATGTGATAAAATGCAGGTTTTTAGTGTACACGTTCCATGCCACACATGGTTTGATCTGAATCATCGGTGAACAATCTCAATCATCTAGCTCTCAGTGTCATTTTTAGTACAGATTTTTTCATTCTGAGGCTGACAAGGGAGATGACAATCAATCATCAGAGACAGGGCCAAAAAAAGGTATTAAAAAGAGAAAAAAATGGGAAACCCGTTTCCCATAACCTGGGAAAAATGGTTATGAGACCCTAGATATACACAAACAGCCTTCAATGAGCTCAGAGCATTTTGGTCTTCAACAGAAAATGTGTCAGTCTGTGGTTGATCTGGGTAACAGAATGTTTCTTTCCAGTATTCTTGGTTTGGCTTCTCGAGAACTTATTTCATCATTTATTGAACCGATCCGTATATCCTCACGATGAATACTTAATGCTGAGATATTGAATGTCTTAAGGCTCTGAAGCTCCGTTTCAGCTATTATGAGATCTGCCCTTTTCATTTTTAGAGAGCTCTCTTAAAAACACACAGAGAAAAGTTCAAAGGTACTGCAGGCACCTTTTTTTATCCCAGGTTTTTTGCTTCCTGTTGACTTGGACACATTTAGTTTGCCTTTGCAGAAGGCCTCTGTGGGGGCACTAGAAGACATCAGATAATACTGAAACTGAAGAAGGGACCTCCTATACCTCAAGGGTAAAAGGCTCACTTGGTTAATAGGCTTAAGGGAAAGGTAAACTTTCCTGCCTACTGAAATGGACATTTTTTGATATAACTAAGATAAAAAGAAACAAGTGGAGAGGAGGGGGAGGAAACCTTAGAAAACCTCACAGCTTTAGGATTTCTTGCTTTTAGAAAGGAGCGATATTGAAAAAGGTGTTGGCATTGTTATTTATTTATTTCCCTAGCTATCAGGGAATTTTTTTTTTTTAATTCTGTAGATGAAAGAAGTCTTGGTTACTTCCCAAAATGTCTGAGTGTTCTCATACCCAACATTAGCAAAATAAGGAAAATAAAAGCTAGCTTCGAGATTTTACTTTATTTCTACAAGCCTGTTACATAAGTGAAGAAAAAACCATCTGGGCTCTGTTAATACCTTTCAGAATTACAGAATCACAGGATATTCAGAGTGGAAAGGGACACACAAGGATCATCAAAGCCCAGCTCTGGCCCTGCACGGGACAGCCCCGAGAGTCACACCATGCGATGTCACATTTAAAGCAACTCATGTTTTGATCTGGAGAGCAATTTGTATTCTTTGCAGTGCCATGTGTTATTCTATGCAAGGTGAATCCTGGGTTACCTTTTCATGAAGTTTCATCACTGCCATGGTTTGAGTAGAATATCTGAAAATGAGCAAACCCTATTAAAGTTTAGAAATTTCATTTGGGAACCAGTAAGAATTCCCAAAAGCTGAATCTGATTTTAATCTTCGTCTGAACTTAGTGAGAACAGAGTTGCATTCTAAGCTTTGGTTTCCAAGTATTTTTGGTGTGGCTAGAAATAGTGTAGCTCATTTTGTACGTATTTCAGCACTACTTATTTCAGTCAATTCCAGCAATAAAGCAGCAGTGGAGCAAACAGCTATGGCAAAAAAAGTTTTAAAAACAACCAGTTTCATTTTGCTGCCTCCTTGCTTTGGATTTTGGATTAGTGGATCAAGGTCCCTTGCAGGGTAGCCATTGTCATCAGTTGCAATATTAAATATTTGAGAATGACTTAAAAGCCAGTTTCAAACCATTCTGGGTAACCTGACTGTCCTTATCTGCGAGTCACACCTAGGAGCCTTGGGATATATCATGAAAGGCTGAAATGGAAAGAGACGGAGATTTTGATGATGAAACCTCAAAACAATCTTCTTTAGGGCTCCAGTAATTCTGCTTCTTCTCCTGCCCTGGTCCTACTCCCGCCTTTGGTGCTTGTATGACAGATTGAGGAGAAGACTATAAAGCTGCTGAGCATCTGAGTCTGTGAAAACTTCTGACTTTTTGAGGCTGATGCCAAGCAACGCTGCTGGCTCCTGATGGCCAGCACCAGGGTTGTTGCAAAGGAGTGGGTTGGGCCACGTGACTCTGGGTGACACCTCCAAAGCAGATCATGTGAAGCCTCTGTGCAGGTGCACAATGAATTATTCAGGTGCTGTTATTAAAGTGGTGGCAAGCTAAGTATGGGTTAGAAACAGTGCTTGGGTTCATCAAACAGGCATCACATTTCGATACTCAATCAGAGGCCCTAAACACAGCGTTAAGGAACATTGTCAAATCACTCAAAAATTAGGAAAGAGGAGGTGCAACTTGGATTAAGCTTCCTATTGCATTCATTTGAAGCGTTGCCTAAAATTCTGCATCTGGAGCACTGGAAAAAATAACAGTTCTCTAACAGAAAGTTCTATGCTAGGTCATAAAACCACAGGCACGTGACCTAGTTCAGGGTTGGGGTTTCTTGCCCCTTTTTTTTTTTTTATTTACTCATTTTATTTCGCAACAAACTCTTATTTGCAAAGAAGAAAGGCCTCATCTTAGGAAAGGCCTTCCCTTGGGCAGTATTTTGAGTGGCACCATTTATTTCTCTTTTAGGGGAAGTTTCAGGTGAATGAAGCACTTTTCAAAGACAGGCCCTCAGGCAGCAGCTCCTTCTGGTCACACACGGGTGTCACACTTTCCTTGGCTCTGTGGGGGACAGGAGGTGCAATAGCCCAGGTGAATATGTGATGATAAGGGACAGCAAGAGGGTGCTTTGCCGTGCACTTTGATGTTTGGAAGGTCCATGGCTGGGGCTAATGCACTGCCTGCTGGAGAGCTCGAGTCACTTCATCCTGACTCAGAAGCCAGGGAAGTGAATCTCGTTATAGACCTAACCTGCAGATGAATACAAATCTTATCTTTCATTATAAATGACATCTGTGAAATGCAGCTTGGCGTCCTAAGAGAAGGAGCACTCCAGTTCAATACTAATTCAGCAGCTCCATCCTGTCCTGTGACACGGTGATCAATTGCTTGTTCTTCTTCTGCTGTGGATGTAACACATCTTCCTCGAGCAGTGGAGCACTTTAGTCTAACGTGTGGATTTAATTTTCCCATCGTTCTTCCTGCTCTGTAGAATATGTGTCTGAGCTATGGGAAAGAAATGTAAATTTTTCCAGGAGGCTGTGGCTGGGAGGAGTGATGGAGAAGCAGAGAGCTGTGAAGAGCTCGTAGCAGTAATTGCTTCCTGTCCTGTTCAAGCTATTCTTTATGATCTTCAGTGACACGGAGGAATTATTTCCATGCTATGAAGTCAGGGGCTGGGTGCAACATGTAAACCCTTTTTCTCCTGATTCAGAATCTACCTCTGGTGGTGCTGGAAGATTTTATGCACTGTCTGGAATTAGTGGGGATTAGATCAACCTATAACTGCCCCTTTTCCTGCAGGATAGGTGATTTCTCCCCAACACAGGTTTGGCAAATTATGAGTCACGTTCGCTTGTTACTTTTTCTGCTGAAAATTTTGATTTTTTTTTTTTTAGAGAATGCCAAGCAAGAATTTCTTTTTCATGTAAATAAAAAACTCTGTGATCTTGCTAGATATGACCACTTACAGGAAAAAGGAAAAATATAGGTCAGTTAGAAAGCGTAGAAAAGCACAGTTCTACAGGTTCTTTTATAAAGACCAGGCAGAGCTGCTTCTAAACTTGTTTCAGTATTACTCACTAGAGTTTGCACAGGCTTGCAGAGGGCAGCTTGACTTTCTGAAAGCCTGTCAAAATTGCCTTACATAAGGGAGTGGTGCCCTTTAAGAGGAAAAAAGTGTCCTCAGATTTCGACTCGAAGCGTGCAGGTGGGGTTTCCTTTGTGGCCACATATCTCGTTTTCTTGATCTAAAAATAACAAGTGACAGCAGATATTTTCTTGTAGTTGCCAGCTTATTCTCAAGCCCAAGTAATTTGCTTCTGCTTCAGAAGTGATGGGACACCTTGAACCGGATCACCTGGCATCTGTCTTGCAAACACATTCTCCCTCAGGGCTGCAAAGCTAGGCAAAAACTGAAAACAAGGGTTAATTAGGAAAGAAAGGATAATTATCTGGTTTTCCTTTTTTTTGCCTTTTTTTTATGTTGCAACCTTCACTGACCTATAGATGCTGTTAGTTCATTTCCCATTCCGCACTGGTACCTCTGTGCATTTCAAATGGCTTTGCCCACTGCTTCTCCACTTAAATAAAACCCTGGGGATTCTTCAGCCTTTAATGAAAATTACAAAAGCCTTTGCGTATTGTGCAATTACCTCTCCCTTTGTTTTCCTACAAAATGGATCCAGCAGCTCCCTGGTGGGACACCAGAATTAGCATGTCAATATCACAACATCTCTCTGCGGAGGCACCTTGGGTTCGTAGCATTCCGGTTCAAGGTTATATGTTTTTAGGTGCAAACCACTTTGAAACGAGCTGTGTGCACCGGCACCTTCAGGGGATGTGAGCGGTGAGGAGGTCGTTCATTCCCGTCCTGGCTGCAGGGTCCGTCACAGGCATTAAAACAATTGCGGTTTAGGATGAGAGGTTTTACAAGAGTTTGCCTCTCAGGGCAGCACCCTGCCCACTGCTGCTGCTTCCCAGACTGCTTTCACATAAGACTCCCTCTACTGCTCCAGTAGCTTTACATGGAAACAAATTTTATTTCTCTTCCAAGCTTGGCTTTAAGCAGTGGAGCCCCAGCAGTGACATTCTTATTTTCAACTCGTTTTCAGCATATGCATCTTCACTGTGCTTTTCCTGACATATACACCGTGTGTAGATACTGAACCTCTTCTAAGAAAATAAAAAGTACATATATACAGATACATATATATATATAGAGAGAGCTTCAAAAATACATGCCATTCTGAAAAATTTCCTAGGGCAACGATATGACATTGATACAATGGTGTTTTGAAGGTTAAATGTTCTAATTAAAGTCTGTCTCCAGTTCTGAATCATCTGACTTGCACTAGAAGTCAGAAATGTGTCTGTATTTTTCAGCTTGCATACCAGAAAAAAAGAAAAAAATCGAGAATACTATTTTTGAAATCTCCAATCCTGCTTATGCAATCTGCCAAAGTAGATTGTGCTCTTCTGACAAGAGGCAGGTGAAACCAAACAACCAGTACAACAGAGAACAGCAACACCCGGAATCTGGTGAAAGCACAGTTTGCACAGAGCACTGCTTCATCTCTCAGCTCTCCATCACTAAGCCACAGCTCTACAGGGAGGTCAGGACAAGCTTGGGAATTGCCACATCTATAGCATTGCTGCAGAATGAAACCACAGACCAAGTGAAAACACCTTACCTCCCATTTCTCTTTGAAATCGTTAAATTAAATATCATTACAAGACTTTCTCTTAGCAGGGTTGTACTCCACCCTGTTCTTAGCAGGATTGTGCTCCACCCCTTCTCAGGTCATATAGAAACATTAGCTCTGTCTCTGACCTGAAATTTGTATGTAGCAGATCTTACTTTTTTTTCCCTTTCTTAGCGCACTCAGTTGATTTTGGAAAACATTTTACCCATCCCTTCAAACCACAACTTTCAGAAAAGATTAGCAGTTATCTGATGACATTGCCGTGTTTGTTGCTGATGAACCAAGTAAATGAAGTTTGGGTCGTGTGTATCCCTGGACAGCACGAAGCTCTCTGTTTTTGCATGAGAGAATAAAAGCAGCTTGAAAGTGCTTGTAGCTGGATCAGGCTGCATATTTGGCTCATTCACCTCTCTTCCTTCTGCCTCAGTTTCCTCACTGTAAAGTAGGAGTAACAATGCTGACCTCCTCATTACAGTGCCTTAAAGAAATGAATTACAGAGAGCTACTGAGCTCACCGAGGCCCGTACAAGAAGTGTGGGCACCTGCTTCCAAGGTCTGCTCTGGGAGCAGCAAAAAGTAGATTTTTTGTACTCCAAACAGTTTTCTAGGCCTAGATCTGCATGTCCTCAGAAGATCATTGCACCTTGTTCAGTTGATGTTGATCTGCTTGTCTATTCTGCTTCCTCCCTTCCCTGCTAAGAACTTGTGAAGATGAAAGTTCACTTATTCCTGAACACGTTTTCTCCTCTGCTTTGATACTAACAGCTTCAGAGGATACTCAGCCTCGGCAACATCCCACTGGATGCTGCTGGACTTGCTGCAGCTAAAGGGCACCAGAACTTTCAACGCAACACATGCAGTGATGTGTTACAGCAGCTCCTGGGGGTCACCTGGAGGCAGAGGGACCACGACTGTTGCCAGACATCATGCATGAGCAAAATGACAGCCTGGGTGTCCCTGCACCTCAAAGTTTACAGCCTAATCAGGCAAACAAAGACCCACCATGAAAGAACAGCCAGCAGACATCTCCAGCTAGCAGACAACACACAGCAAAATAAAGCGATTTGCCGAGGACGGGGCTGGGCCTTGTCTTGCTGTACCTCTCGGGTGAGAGCTGGGTAAATACAGATGGAAGGCAATGTGCCCTTGTTCTGGATGAACAGACACTTTGGATTTTGAAGTGGTTTTATTCCTTCCCCCACCCCTCCCTTTTGGTGTCTTTGCCTCCTTTGTTCTTTTCTCTTTATTTCTTTCACACCTGCTCTGCACCATCCCTGGCATTGTCTGTCCGTCTCTCCAGCCAGGTGGCCAGGTGAAGTCTGTCACCAGCCAGCCCTCAGTTCCCCCACAGAAGTGCTTGCAGGCAGCTGGTGCCAGTTCCTCTTTTCTCTGGTGATAATGGATTCCCTGGGATGCATTCTGCCTTAGCTGTGACTTTGGTCTTGAACAGAATAACTTGACCGTGCTAAGAGCTGCAAACAACAGCTACTTGCTCAGGTCTTTCTGCCTTCTCTCTGTGCCTGTTTACAATTCCACCTGCTCTCCCTGGCCTCCCAGTAATCTGATCGTTCCCTCAGCTTCCTGCCCTGTGTCCCAGGGGCTGCACAATTATGGAGAGAGAAACAGCCCTAGACTACAGAGATAGAGTGTAGGGGTTTGGACAGTGGTATTGAGTAATTCATCAACAGCAGCATCCCTGTGGAAAACAAGTCATCAGCAATGTGAAAGGGGTGTGACCTTCCCCTCTGAACTCCAGAGCAGCAGTAAGGCCCAGCTTGGAATGCTAATGGCTTCGTGTAGGGCTCCTTGTCCTCCGTCTGTGCTCTGAAGTACGACAAGAAATCTGCTTCGAGGAAAAACACTTCCAGCAAGGTCCATGGGGGTGTTTGCACAGCCCCACAAAGTGTCTGTGTAACTCCCTCAGCAGTTTGGAGCTGCTGAAGGTTTCCACCAGAAGGACTCCATTTGTGTGCACAGAGCAGCAGTCTGGTGTGCAGCACCGGTGCAGTCTCGTGGTGCTGTGCAGCGTTATTGCCTGCTCTTGCTGTGGCCAGACGCTCTGCGCTGCTGCAGCACCGGGACCACAGCACTCATGGTTGTGAACCACGTCTCCAAGGCAGCGTCTGAATCACAGCTGTCCAGGTTTCCGTTTCAGTCACTAAAGAAAAAAAAAAGAATTTTGCAAAAACTTTGCTCCTGCAAAGGGTGTGGGGGGAAGAGCTTGGTCCTGTGCTTTTTCTAGAGGTGCATTTCTGCAGGATATTGCTGCTGATAAACTCCCATGACTGTCCTCTTACCCCATGCATCTCCTCTCCCATAAATCCCATACTTTTGTGTCAGTCCCCCAGTCCAATGAAACACAGGGTATGTGTGGCACAGATGTCCAGTGACCTTCCCTGTAATATCTGAGTCCTGTGCTTTAAAGGATACATTGGCTTTCCATACCACTTGATATTAAAAGTATCTCAGTTGATTAAGCCAACTTAACTAGATTTGTGCTGTCTCATAGATTTGCACAGCTTCAATGACCCAAAACAGCCTTGTTAGCTAGAAGAAAGAACTTTTTTTTTTCTTTGTCCTTCAACTTTCAGAGAGAGAGTTGTGTGGGCCTGCAAGCCTTCAAAGCCTATGGTCTGTGGTCCAAGAGCTAAAAACAGTCACAAACTTTACCACCAGATGGATGAAAACTTAAGGCTCATCTTGCTCTTCTTTCTCCTTCAGCAGTAGGAAAAAAGAGTCACTTTTAAAAGGGTTTATTGGTTGGAATTTTTCTCTGCCTGTAACTGGGAAGAAGCTAAGAAACCATGGCAAGATCACAGATTTAGACTAGCTACAGGGTTTACAGTCCCGAGAAATGTTTGCAAAACCGAGTGATGTATCACTCAAACATGTAAATAAGTTTCCCATGGGGAGCTCTCAGACTCTGCCTCAGAGGAAGTGTTTTGCTTAAATAAGCACAGAACAGCTTTGTTGCTGCAACTTTGTGGAGCCTGTCCCTTCAGGCTGCTAGTCCCAAAAGCTGTGCAAGTCCTGGCCAGGCTCGCTGAAGAGCAAGCGAATGTGTTCAGCTACAGGCACTGCCTCTCCAGTCCTGCCAGTGCTCCTGTCCCAGCTCTGGTGCAGGCTGCTGCTGCCCTTTACTAATAATAGGCCACTTGTGTTTTTTTCAGGGAAGGAGCACAGTGCATGTGGGTTGTGCACGGTGAGGGTGATTCTGAAGTGCGTTTTTTTGTGGGACTCAGTTAAAATGATTCAGCTTTTGGCTTGCTTTGAAATTGGTGCAGTCGTGCTATGACAGTTGTGGATTCCTTTCTTTCCAGAAATACAATGTGAGTTGTCCCTTAAAATGATGGCAATTCCTGCTTCCCTGAAGCAGCCTCCTTCCTGACACGGAACACTGGAATTGTTTTGCCATTATTTTTGATAACTCTTCCACCTATCCCCCCATGTCTTTAAAACAGGGATTCGGAGATCTTCTGTGCCACCATGAAGAACTAATTTAAAGCACAGAACACCAAATTTTAGATAAATTATTCTCAGAATAAATTATTTTCAGAATATTTTAGAAGTTCAAGAGATCCAGAGAAAATAGTCACGAAATGGAATGAAAAGGAGGAGGAGGTGTAGGCATAAGAACTGCAGAAGAGACAGAACCAGGAGAGAGGGAATGGAAACCGGATGAAATCAGGATATAAAAGCTTATAAATCTCTTTATTTTAAGGTACAAAAAATACTAAGTCCTAAAATATGATCTTTTCCTGGCAATGACCACACTGTTAAGAAGTTTGCCTTTTGGAATAAAAAGGGTGGGTGTGCTCAGGGGCAGCATTCCAGCCTTGGGCTTGAGACTTCTTTGCTTCTGTGCCCATTTCAAGCAAGTGCTATTGCAAACCACACATGGGCGCACACACACACAAAACACTCAAGAAAATAGAAGCGGACTTTACTTGAGACAACAAAAACAGAGCAAGTTTTGCATGCAGATGGCCTTCTCTGGAATCTGACTGGCTTTCAACACGTCAGCATGTAACTCAGTCTCTGAGCTACTGTGACAAGAGCTGAGAATGGATGGCTGGCTGTTCTACTGCAGTTTTTGAAAGCAGTTTTCAGAGATTAGGACTATTTTGGAAAGCCAGGTTTTAGAGTCTGCTTTCAGAAGGGGCTTGAGATTAGCAAGTGACTTTCGCTACTCCGATATCTCCTTCAAAGATGACAGAGGTTAAAGGAAAATCAGTCATAAAGGAGAACTGAATTTGATTTCTTGTCACATTGTGCTTGTCTAAGGAAGTGTTTTTCAGAGGTTTGTTAGACCCAGCTTGCATTCCAACAGTGAGAAAGGGCTGTGATCAAGGGAATAAGCATACTCCAGAGTACAGTACATCTACGCTGGCTTGGCACATGGCCTCTTGCATTGGTTGGAAAGAAGTGGGATCAGCAGGCAATAAAACAGGCAAATTGATTTTGGTTGTGTTTTTACTAATTATTTACTTTTTTACTTTTTATTTTCCTTCAGATTTTTTGTCCCCCTTGTTGGCTTTCTGGTGTCCTGGGTTTACTTCCTGGTCTCAGCCATTAGGCTCCCTCCCCAGGCAGGAAATCATTCAGCCAGCATGGTAAATGTTGTGTGGCTGCTTTCATAGAAGAATTAAAATGGCTGCTGCTAGTATTAATCACAGTATTCCTGAATCAGTTTTATAAGGTAATGCCTGGAGAAATGAGAGGAATCCTCCTTGTATGACAAACTGCCATAACTCCACTGACCTCTGATGCCTTAAGTGGCCACCTAAAACGCAGAGACTAGACAAGAATTAAGAGAATAAAAGGAGGTATTTATTTGAAGGGCCTGCAAAGGTACACCCTGGGCAGTCCAGAGGCCGCACCCCAGATGGACGCTGGGTCACGAGTTCTTCACACTTTGATAAGTTTGGTTCATTTGCATATCAGGGTTAATTCTCCAATTATAACCTCAGTTTCATGATGGAATTACCCCAAGTTTGCCCCCCTTTAGAGGCTTTTAGTTGACACATTTTGGGCCTGGTATCCTTGGAGTGGAAGCCTGCAGAGGTTTGTTCTGTCTGACCAGCATGAGAGAACAGCAGCTCACAGGCCACAAGGAACTTCAGAGTTACACACCAGGCAGTGCAGGATTTGAAAAATATGAAAGTTAAGACCCAAAAAGAGCAGTTACTTTGCATAGCACTGACTGGGGCCTCTCATTTCATTTAAGAATGCCTTTCCTTCTGTCATTCATGTCTGCTTTCTACTAAGCAAAATTATTCTTTCTGTGTAACCTGGGTCATGTCCACTGAAACCAGCGACAGATGAGGGACCAAAACTCTAAAAGATGTGTCCCTTAAACACTGCTAAGAAGCAAAAAGTTAATGTGTCCATCAGCAGTTATTATCTTTCCCTTGTTCTATTCAGTCTTGGTGCAAGAACTTCCACAGACCTCATTTTTTGTACAATTTAGTTGTGTTGTAACTTGTTATAGTAGAAAACTACAGAACAATATTTTCAGAAAAGCAAGATCTGTAGGGAGAGACAACATCTTTTACTAGCCTTGCTGATATATTTGGGAAAATCAGATGTGCTGTCGGGTTCTGAGACTCTGCAGGTGACTCTGTGCTTTGAAAATGTTTTATATCTGCTCTGATGAACGAAATGTTTTATATCTGCTCCAAGCTTCACTTTCTCTGGCCGCCAAAGCTACAACAATGCTGCTATCAAAAACCACGCAGAGGATGATTCTTTCACCCCAGTCTTCCATAGGCCATTAAAAAATGTTATTATTGTTCATCCCTTAAGATGTTGGGAGTGAAGAAGAAATGTTTTTTATATCAATGGGCAACATTTTCTCTCCAGCTCTTGTCTGGTGTTGGCCTTTGATCACTCCTGCTTCACATCAGTTGTGATTATCTCACTGCTGAAGCCAGGCTGAATCCTCCTACTCACTTCTGGATATTCCCCCTGCTCCCCACACAACCTACCATCAGACCAACAGCTTCTACTCTGTTTAGAAACACATTTCATAACTGTCAGCTTCTGGTATCAGCTTTTATAGACATGCAAAATAGCTTTCTTTCCCCCCGCATCCATATGCTGAACTACCAGATTACAAAGATGCCCTTTTTTAAAGTTCTCATTTGTGAAGTCTCATTAAATTGAGAATTAACTGCAAAGTGAGATGGAAAACAGTTCCCTCTCTTAAGTAGTGCTACATGGCTATGAAAACTGTTTTCTTTGACTACCCTAGGTAGCGCCTGGTTGTGAATCTTAGACCTAAAATTTACTTTTTAGTTACATTGAGTTCAATTCCCAAATGGACTTTCAGGGAAATCTTTCAGCCTAACTTCTGCACTTTGGATCATATGCCTGACATACTGAAGGGAAACAGAAGTCAGGAGAGAAAGCAGAGGCTGGAGAAAGGCAGCATTTTGGTCAAGGTCAAAGGGAAGGAGGGAGCCAAGGCAGAGCTGCACCATCTCAGCTCCAGGATGTGCACCAGGTGCTGCTCCTGAGCTCCCTCCCTCCCTCCCTCCCTCATGTTTTCTAGGAGCAATTTGTCATGGCTTCACAAGCAGGCTGCCTGGGCTCCTGCAGGCTGAGGATATTCGAAAAGCAGAATACAAGATCATGTGTTTTTCTCACTATAAACTAGATGAATAAAATTTGTGCTTGGGCTTTGTATTTATTCATGACCATTTTTCCAGGATGATGTCATATATTACATGCAAACGTTTATATTAATGCACTTCCATAGTTCCACTTAGGCCGGGAAGGTGAAGCATGTTTAACCAATCTGTTAGCTGCCTGCGGCTGTTTTCCTAAGGGTTACCACAGTGGATTGTAATGCTCATTTAAATTCCAGCATCTTCCCATCCAGGACAGGCTGGCATCCCGGCTTCACTGGCCTCCTCTTCACACAAAAATCAAGCAGTGTCTATAGGCCTGGCTATATTTGCACTTAACCTGGATACAGACCTGCCACTGGAGGAGTGGTGTGGCAAAATTTAGGATGGTTTGGGCCGGTTCTAGGCCAGGCTATGCCAGCAAGAATACACATAAAGCTTCTAGGTGTTTTGATCAGTATGATGATAGTGAATTCCAGAGCAAAAAAAAAGGGGTACCAAAAAATCCCACACAAGCACAAACTTACCAAAGCCAATATTTGTACTGTGGGCCAAACTTGATTGTCTTTAAAACGTGCTGGTTAACAACTGATGAGCTAGCACATCTGCTGAATATTTCATTTTTATTCAGAGAGCGAGCACTCAAAAGTCTCGGCGTTGGATATGGTCACGTTTCTTGTGCTTCATTAGCCTTGTGCATGGGCCCCCTGAGTTTTACTGTCTGTCACAGTAACGGCAGTGCAAGATGCCTAATTCTTAGAAAAACGAACAGAGACTCTTTATTTCTTGGGCTTTCTTCAGTTTAAACATTCGAGTTTGTGCAGTTTTTTGCTGCATTCCTATGTTCTAGAGAAAGAGCAGATAGCATCTGTGAATGACATATTCTTTTGCTGACCTTGTCTTCATCCCAAATTGTGGATCTTTTTGACCGGTTGACCCCCATATTGTCACATTTGGGTTTGGTACATCAGCTTAGGGCAGAGACATGGCCCACAAGAAGGCTGTCTCCAGGTAAAGTCATCTGTTTTCAGGCTGTAAGATTTCAAAACTTGAAATGGTTTTATCTCTGAGTGCTCCTTGGATGCCATTTTGTGGTAGCTTTATAAAAATATGACTCAGAGCCTGTAATTAATCCCTAAAGCATTTCATTCTTTGACGAGTTTTACAACACACGGGACTTCACAATAATGGTGAAATCATTTCCAAAATGTCTGTACGAGTTCAGCTAGAACATTTCTGCTGGGAATATAGCAACATGTTTATTTCTGTGCTCAGAAGAAGAAAAATCCAATAAAGATGGATGTGTTCCACCTTAAAGCACAGAACAAATTGTGACATTCAAAAATACCTGTGCATATATATAAAGTTTATAATAGACTTCTGTAGTTAAATTTCCTCATAATTTGTTAAACAGGGAGAAGAGCTGCGAGAACTTAATGATGGCTTAATGGGAGAAGGCTATCGAATTTTTGGGACATTGTTCACAGAATTATCTACACCATTTGAAGGTAACTATCCATATTGCTTTCCAAGACTGATTCATTGAGTGTAATTATTTCAGTGTAGGATTAGAATAAAGATTAATTTAGGTAATTTGCTGTCCAGGGCCAGTAGCAGATGCTTAGAAATGAGCACCAGCTTATGATTTCATAATACAGCTTAAGCCAAGATAAAAGCTCTCTGCTGCCAAGAGGGAAAGGTCCTGCCCTTCTTTTCAGCTTCTGCAGCCCCAGCTCCTGGCTTCATAAACCCCAGATTGCCTATGCGTTGCTGGTGCTCCTCCAGACACGCAGTAAGCCAATTTACTGAAATGGCAGAAAGGTCACTTAAATAATAACAAAAAGAAGTGCTTTTGTCTTTGGTGAGTTGAGCTGGCTTGCCTCATGATCCGTCAGGTCGCAGCGCCAGACGGAGGGGTCACGCACTTGGGATCAGTGGATGTGGGAGGAAAGAGCAGGGAAGACTGGATAGGAATGAAGGAAAGAGCTAAGAAGGGGGGAGTAAGGGGGAGTAAGACTTCCAAGCTGTGTCAGCAATGAGACATTTATTTGGCTAAACCATCTATTTTTGCCTGTTTGACACCTACTGGAAAATCCAGCTGGTCTTCCCAGAGCAGCATGTGCAGTGGGTGGAAGAGCTCTGTCCTGAATGAAAATATCTCATTTACAATTTATGGAAAAGTCTGTATCAGGGCTGTGAGGGTTTGTTTTAATTTTTGCACATGTGCATTACTTTACAGCCATCACTGTTGAGTTTTATTGTCCATGTTATTGCTCGGTCAGTCCACATCATGCAATCCTTCTGCAGCTGTTCACAGTAGCCAGACCTGAAGGCCACACATGATCTCAGTGTCCAGAAATCAATGTATCACCTGAAAACTCCATTATGTCACTTTTAACCTGTTTCACGTCATTTATTGATATGTTAAAGAATAAAGATGAACCTGGGAGGATTGTGGTAACTGCCTTTCCACTGGGAAAACTGTGTTTTGTTCAGTGTTCTCTTTCCTGCTTCTTAAACCATTATCAGTCCTTGAGAGGATCTTTCCTTCCCAACTGAGGAGGCTGAAGAGCTTTCAGTAAGGAGCACTGTTGCCCCCATTTTTGGAAGACGGCAAACTTATCACTTGAGCACTGATTGTGTCCATGTGATGGATGACGTGGACATCTTCCCTGGACAAATGAATGGGGATACATAGATCATATAGATCATATTTGCTATTCGTTCTCTTCTTCAGTGGGGAATTTTTTCTGTGATTTCCACCAGTGGCAGGGAGCTCTTGTTTAAGGTTGGTGCCATACTGCCACCTTTCATTCCTCTAGCACTTTGTCGGTGCTAAACTATAGATCACAAGTCATGGCAGCTCCATAGCTGAAGTGCTTTAAGCTCTTGAATAAATATCATCTGATCTGGGTAGTTTTTCACTAGTTCAGTTTCTCAACTTGCTCCAAGTCATCCACTATTGATTTATTAAGCTGAGGCAGTTCTTCTTGGTGAAGAATGTCTCCATTGCAGGAAATTCATGGACACTTTTAGGGCCATCAGATGCTTCTGAAAATCTCTGAGGTTCTTTTGTAGCTTAGCAATATGTCCAGTCACAAACATTAAATACATAGTCATTGTGGTAAGCAAAAAAAAATCCCTGTGAGTTTTTTTATTGTGCGTGTGTGTGTGAAGGAAGAACTTGGAAGTAGTGGAGATCAACGGGGCATGTGCTAGGCATGCCCAGGAACCTCGGGTGGTAAAACTGCAGCCTGACATCTGCAAGCAGCTGAGCAGCAGGAACCAGCCTGACTTGCAGCCTGACCTTCCCAAGCCAGGGGGGAATCTCCCATCTGGGGAGGGAAGTCAAGAAGACAGTGCTGGTGGGACAGCATGAAACAATGAGCTGGTTCTTAAATAGAAGCCGCTCTGCAGACCCACTCTGGGGTGTTGTTTGCTGTGTCCCACCCCTGACAGGCATGAGCCAGGTCACTGCGTCTTTTCTCTTCTTTTCATTTATTCCAGAGCTAGAAGTTGAGACTTCATTTTGCCCTCTAATATTCTGAGTCTTGATATACACTTTGATCGTGTTTTCAACTGTTGTTTTTCATAGAATCATCACAGAATCATGGAATGGTGTAGGTTGGAAGGCATCTTGAAGGTCATCTAGTTCCAGCCTCTCACCATGTTTTTTTGGGTTTTTTCCTGAACTGCAAAATCTAACACAATATAGACAGAAGTTTAATGTAATGACCTGGTTATTTATTAAGATTTCACTTCATGGAATGATTACGTGACAATTCATGATATGTGCATTAGATTACCTACTTAGTAATTTATTGGGTTTTTTAAGTTCATCTGAAATTTGGACCCTAAATGCTTATTTAGATACACAACAAGGCTACATGACATGAAAAATGATGCACATATACCAGCTTCTGTTGCCTTTCAGCCTTTTTACTGTAACTCAAAGCCCTTTACTTGTACTTTAACAGACAGATGCTCTGTTGTTTCACCCATTTCTGAAAGCAGAACAGGAACTATTTCATTACTCCCTCTAGCCTAGGTCAGGTGCTGTGAGTGGTCAGCTATCCAGATATTCAGCATGACGAGGAAGGTAGGACAGATTCCCCTGGACAGACAATTTCAGGGCAAGGAGACTTGTACCCCTTGGCTTCGAGCTGCTGTTCCTGAGGCTGGCAGGAACCTTTCTTCTTAGATTGATGATGGGTACCCGGAGTCACAGGCAGCCTCTCAGCATCAGTTATTTTGTTCTGATAAAGCTAAACAGGAATGTCACTTTGATTTGTTAGTTAATCACCAGCATTTCACTTTTTTTCCTTGGAACTTTTTTGAGCTTTGGTTCCTACTGACTTACAGAAACTGCTTACTCACTCGTTTCCCTCTCAGATTCCTTCCAGTCAGGAACATAATGAATATCAGCCAACGTCATTGTGACAGTATTGCAGATACCTCCACATAGTGCCAAACTGCCACACCATATATTAAGGTTTCATCGTGGAAACCAGAATCTGATGAGAATAGCGCTCTAACAGTGGGAATGATTGGTCATTGGAATGATTTGTCTGTTGATTGGAGTGAATATCCTGTTAACCAGAAATATCAAAATCAAGAGCACAGAGATTTTTGTAAGGATGTACTTGCTTCAGCCTAAACAAAAACTGTTACAGAAGAAAGTGATGGTAGAAATCAGATTATATTGTGACAGTTTTCTCTTTTTTTTCTCTTAAAACTATATAAATTCTATCTCTTGGACTAGAAGTGTTTTCTTTCTGAATTATTTACCAGTTTACATTTTTATCATCTTTCTTCACATCTTCACTAGAATAGTAACAGAATAAGTAAACAAAAGTTTTGGGCTTTTATTTCTGGAGGGCAGAAAAAATCCTTGACTTCAAGTCACAGTCAACATCCCATCTTTTTTCACTTCCTTTTGGTCACCACTGAGGACAGATATATTCCTCTGTGTCTCCCTAGGCACATGCTGAGCTCAGAAATTCCACGTCTCATAGCTGTCTCTAGAGAGAGTTGTCATATGCCAAAGTCCACAGTGGAAAGGACTGGATTTTTACTGTGTTGGGTATTTTTAATGTCAAGCAGGATTGGTAGAAAGGGTAGCAAAGCCAACAAAATTAGCACGAACCTCAAGGTGGAAATAACTCATCCAGCAGACTGAACATCTTTGCCATTAGAGTTTCTTCCTCTTCAAGTCTGTTTCAGTTGAAGCCAAAGATGCTCAAATTCAAATGCTCAGATAATTTTAAAAATGGATCTATGGCTCATTCCGTGATGCATTGAAGGAAATGCTAGCTCCAGTTCAGTTCCTGGGGAAAAGTACACACTGCCTCACACTGCCTGCTCTCACAGCTGGTTGTCACCCTTATCTCTGATTTCTTCCAACCCACTCAACTCTTGCTGTTCCATGGAAAGCTTTGCTTTCATTTCATGAAAGTGATCTTTATAAGTGTTTACTTAAATGAACAAGATACTGCTTTTGTACTTGTTCCGTGTTTCTCATGCCATTAAATAAGTCCTTTTCCATTAATTCTATGATTCCAGTGATCAGCTCTTTGCCTTCCAGAGTAAGGCAGCTCCTGGAAGGCAGCACACAGCGTGGCAAATGCCACCTTGGTATATTAGCTTGATCCTAGCTAAAGCAAAGTTCTTACCAGGCTTTTGTAAAGAATTGTCGTTTTCACTGGTTGCCATCACTTGATTGCTCTAATTAAGATCATATCCCTAAAACGTTACTGTTTCAACCAAGTTTTCCTGCTCAGAATGCAAGATTTAATCACCATGCTCAGTGTTAAAGAACATGTTGACTCCCTTACCCTTTTAGTTCAGGAAACTCATCATAGGACGTGTCAGCCTAAAGTTCCAGTGGCAATGTTTTCTCCCATGAATAAAAAATGAGGAAGTGTGTGCTTGCACGTTTTCAAGCAGGTGGTTTCCAACAGCCTCAGTCTCTAACCAGCTGTTTTCTCTGTTCCCTTCTCATGGCTTCTGCAGCAAACATGTTATTTGGAAGATTAAGATTTCGATGAGGGAGAATGGAAAGTCCCCAAACCATATTTTTCCTGCAGCCTGCATGGCAGGCTGGGAAGAATAAGATGTGCCTACTCGACAGCTTAGTGGAAAGGGGTAGAGCCAGCCAATTAATTTTTCTCTGACAGCTGAAAACCTCTAGTTTCTCTCCCTTTTGTGCCTTCCTTGTCTCTACTTCTGATTGTAGGGGTCACTGCAAACCAGTTCCACCTGGCTGCAAACAGCTGTGCTGTTAATTACTTTATTGGCCATCGAAGATCCCAGCAGGTAGCATTTTTGCTTGATTTCCCATCTCTTCTTTATGTTCCTCCTTATCTCTGCAGTGGGAATCAACAACTTTCCCAGTGCAAGAGGTGGATGCTTAAAATAATAATGTATTTAATTGCAAAGGAATGTTTGAAGGGAAACAAAGTGCGCTGTTCTCAGACGTGCTTTGGTACTTCTCTTCGAATTACAGCCTGCAGGAAGGCATTGCTTCATCTACTGCTTCTACAAAGCACCATAATCACAGGGTGTGCTCACTCTGTCCCCTGGAAATGTCTGTTTTGTGGTGATTATTGTCTTCCATCGCCTTTTTTAAAGCCACAGTTTATAGGGTTATACGGTTATAAAGTCAAATATTATAGGCTTATTATAGGGAGAAGCTCAAGAATTATAAGAGATATAAGATATAAAAGCAGATATAAACCAAGATTATTACTTTGAGGCATTCATTCATTTGAACAGTTCTCATAAAGCACTGTAATGTCAGAGATTGCACTAAACACGCTTTCATTGTGTGGGTAATCCAAACACCACCTTAATTTTCTCCCCAGTTCTACTATTTAGGTAAAAAAAACTCTTGTACCAATGAACAAATACATCCTCTCCAGCAAAGCAGGGGGTGGCTACCCTTGGCCTTCTGGTGGAAGATATCCAGAAACCAGTTAGGAAACAACAAGGACTTCATTCTCCAGTATTGTTCCTATGAATCCCCTACATTTATCAGTAAATAACTGAGACTATTTACTTAGAGTGGCAGCCTACTTCTTCTGGTACTTGTTAAGGCAAGTATCTTTCCAAACAAGAAAGAAAAGGACCACTGAGGAACCCATCAGAACCTCCTGGTATCTCCATGTCCTGCTGAAACAGAGTTAACATTTTCCAGAAGTGATAAAAGAGAAATGAAATTGTTGTTTCCTGACAATGAGTTGGATTTCTTAACAAGACTGTTTAAATTCAGCTTTGATTGCACTGAGAAGGATGGTGATAAAGCTTCTGGGAAAATGCATTGGTAATAAATGTTGCTAAAAGTACAGCAAAACATAGGAATAAATTGTCTGGTTGTTGTGGTGTGCCTGTTACCAATAGCTTTTAATAATGCATTAGAGCTGGATAAACATCTGTCATTTTCGGGGCAGGCCAGTAGATCTTACCTCAGGGCAGATGAATAAACTGGTTATTAGACTGAGGTGCCCCACAGTCCTAATTTTCTGTAATTGCTCACCATCCCAAGGAAAAGGCTTCTGCTCTCCTTACCCAGGCTGTGAATGATCAAGGCACTTGGTGCTGTCCTCGATGTCTGGAGCCTTGTTATGTGCCCACATGACGAGTGAGGCAGCGGGGAGGTGAATATTCCTCCTGCCTTGCTGGTTGTTCTGGCTGACACTATTTTACCCTGACAAAACCATTGCAATCCTGCCCACAGCAGCGGTCTGAGCCTGGGCTGTGGTGTGGAGTGTTTTCAACAGGCAAGGGAGCTGGGAAGGCAGGAATTCTGTGGGACACCTGTGGAAGCAATTTCGCAATGTTTGTTCTGTGGAAGAAAGCCACAAAGTCGGGAGAATACATCTGCAGGTGTTGCATCCTGCTGCAATGCTTATTTATCTGGCTGGCAGCACAGAAGCGTTCAGAGATTTAAGTTGTGTTTTGAATTCACTTTGAGGGAGTTGCCAGAAAGTCCAAGAAAATCTGTTCCTTTCCTGTTTAAAAAACTCCATAGTCTGTGCAATGTAAAACCACTGGAAAGGAAAAAATATCCTTTAAATAGTTTAAATGTGAAGCAAGTTACATTTTCATAGGATGTTATTTTTTCTTCTCTTTTAAAACTACTGATTTTTTTATTCCAAATACATGCTGGATAGGCCTACTAAAAGCTTCTTAAGCACATGAAATGTTTTACCTCCATAATTTCTGAGAGGAAAAATGGATAGATGCTGTTAGCAGCTGATAAAGATCATCTCACTTAAGGTTCATTTATATTGTTTGTGTCATCCCAATAAATTGCTTGGCACTTCCTTTAAAGCTTGTACTGGAAGTCAAACTAGTTATAAGTGTAGCAGTAATGGAAAATTATGTTTTACTGTTACCCAAAACTTTGCATGACAAGGAGTCTACAGCTGGATGGGCTCAAACTAGAAACTTCTTCATGAGATTCTTTTAAATGGAACTTATTTGTGAAAGGAGTGGAATCAAATGAAAATTCATCTTTAAAGTGGTGGGTTTCTTTAGTCTTTAAAATAAAATGGCAGGGTCCAAGATGATTTACCGCATAAACAAACTAGATTAGCAAATATTATATTAATTCCTTACATTTACATAGGGCTATTCATCTGGGAAAACAGCATCCTGTATTGACTTCCATGCTATTCTTTTTGCATATGTACCAAACTCCTAAAATAAATAGCAGATCCAGTGCTTTTCACCAGCACAGAAAAGCATTAGAAAGGCAAAGTACTGCCAGGAAAAAATCATGGGTACATGGAATTATCAATGGAAATGTTTTCTTATGACTAACTGAGACCAGACCATGTAGATTTTGGAGAGCTGAAAGTTATTTAAAATGACCTCTATCCTGACTGGCTCCCAGGTAAATAAGATTTGTCTATTTCTATACTTTTATTCACGGCTGGGCAGGCTTTGTCACAGTGGGGTAAATCATGAGGGTGAGGAGTTTGTGGAAGTATCTCCTAGGAGCAAATTCCAGGAGAGAGCACCTAAGGGTTATTAAAACCGCAGGGACAGCTTCCAGTCCCAATGGGCCTGTTTTCAAGAACAGGAAGGCTTCAGAGACAAAACATTCCTCAGCACTGGTTTTGGGTTTGCTGTAGAAGAATGTTATCAGACTGTCAGAGAAAGGAGAGTAAGGTATGTTGGCTGATGTGTATTTCCTGCTGCTGCGGGCGAACCAAGCACAACCACAATCTTCTACGCCGGCTTCTTTTCTGCCTTACAGAAACTGTCTCTGAAACCAGACATTTCTAGACTAGAAAAACAAGGAAATGGTTGAGGTGCGAAGTTTCTCTCTGCCCTACTTCCCTTTCGCTTTGCCATTCTGGTGACTGCACACGTTGAAGAGACCATACAACCCGCCAAAGAAAGCACGGAATTATCTTGATAGCAGTGCTGAGATAGCATCTCTGGGGGCACCAGTAGAGGAGTAGAATCTACAAAAAAATCATGATGGAGTGGATAGGCTTTCTCTCTTTAAACCTGATTTTACTAGGGGCTTTAGCCAGCACTGAACTTAAATATGAAAGATTTCCTTGAAACCAATGTGGAATCCCAAAATGGGACCTTTGTCAGCAGACCCATGTAAGAAAGCTTTCCAGAGGGTGCAAGCGAGATACCCCATGCAGTGAAACACAGGAGCTGGTAGCTTCTGGCCCTCAGAGGAGAATAACTTACAACCAGTGCGTGAGTCATGGAGACAGGCAGATACAAACACTCTTGTTAGCTCCGTGAGAGATCAGCATTTCCATCAGGCCACCACCCTGCTACGTCCTGTACGCGTTCTTAGCTCAAAGCAGATAAATAGGTCGTTTGGGAAAAATGGACTCCCAAGAATTACAAAACTTCAGTAAAGGAAATGCAGAGTCACACTATTAATTTTCTGATTGCTTTCAAAGATACTGCTCAAAAGTTTGGGTTTACCTTTAAATACGCTGTGTCTATTTCAAAGTAGAAATTCTAAGGTAATGTAATTGCAATCTTGTGAAGGGTTGCACACCCTTTCACAGACAGCTGAGTATAGAGAGCCATTCAGGACAAGAATTGCTCTCTCTTTTTCTGTTGTTCTCTGAAAGGAAGTCTTTTTGACTTCTCAGAGTGAAGCCCAATGTTCCTGCCAAGGTAGACAGCAGAGAGAAGGACCGGGGAAAGACTGATGGAGTATTCTTCTGTGAATTTGTCTCATTGTTTCTGTAATCTGCATGTACCTTTGACCTTGTGAGCCTCCAAAGACAGAGATTTCTACAATGCAGTATGAAGTTCTTCCTTTTTTGTATTTCCAGGAGAAAGAAAATCCTTTAAGGCCTTATGGTAATATTCATGCAGCTCTCCTGTTCATAGCTGTTGTTTAATGACAGATGGAATCAGACGTTTGGACAAGGCCAATGGTGAATAGTGACTCATTCTACCTGGTTACCTGAGTTATGTGTCTGTGAACAACTGAATTATAACACACACAGGGAAGAGAAACTGATGTAAAGTGGAGCAGTACAGTCCCAGGCAGGGGAAAAGAGTAAAGGAATTGCTAAAACAAAAGGAATTACTTCTCCAGAGTTCTAGCTCCCAGAATCTTTTGTCTGAGTCTGGTTTCCAGACTTCTCAGATATTGTTCTGTTTTTCCTGCTTGGGTCTCATCACTTGTGCCTAGAGCTGGTCAAACAGGCTTTGACTGTCAGCAGAAGCAGCCAGGTGCTCCCACCTCTGCTCTGTTTGCAGGTTACAAGGAGCACAGGGAAGTGCTCCAAGCTGAAATCATGACAACACCAACAAAAGTCCCGGCACATACCTTCCAGATGATTTTATGGGAACCAGCACTTCATGAATGCGAGTAGCACTCAGTATCTTTCCTTTCTTCACCACTGCTGCTTCTGCCTTAGGACACATGACTACTTTTTCCTGTCTAATGGAAGGGAATCACATCAGCAGCTCTTCTAAGATGAGAGAGATGGTGGCGAGGTTAGAGTAGCCACCATGGTGTCACCAGAGCTGTAGACTTGCTTGGAAGAAGTGTCTGTCGCAGGTCACTGAAATAGCTATTTCCCATTTAACATTGTACACAGAGAATTCACTCGCACCTGTATGGCTTGGGAGACACTGCAGCACTTCTAAGTCAGGTTAAGAATTCCACAAGGAATGCTTTGGAGTTTATCCTCTGGGATTCGTTCTCAGCACTTTACAACTGCTCCAAGTAAAACTGTACAAATAACTAACGAGTTACACATGGACCTTGAGCTAAGATGTTGCCTTGCTCTTTTCAGTTTTCTCTTTTTCTTCTGTTGTTCATATTCCCAGAACCCACAGACAGAAAATGAGATCCCTTTCAAGAGAAGCAGAATGGTGCCTCTCTTTTCCAATTTCTCTGTTCTTCGGGGGCAATGAACTGACGCTGCAATCAGTCAATACCTAACAAAAGTAAGGCACAGTAACACGACAGCCACAGTCTCTCGTGCTGTGTGATTTGCTGTTAAATCCCTTGGGTAACAGGCAGATTATCTTAGATAGGCTGCCTTCCATTCCCACTCTTCCTGTATATCATATTTGCCCTAGAAATATTGTTCAGAAATTTACTCTTATACCACTGATCATGAGAAATGAGCTGGACTTTTGCAAGCTTAATATTACTGATATTTCCCCCTCCTCCTCCTTTATAAACTTTATTTCTTTAAGGGATCTAGTTGACTTTTCACACTGCTCAAAAGAAAGTGTGGCTATTTCCTGAATAAAATAACCAGGGCTTACCTCCCTGGTAATGGCAAAATCAAACTAAATTTAAAAAAGCCTGGACTTCTAGCTATCCTTAAAGAAGGATTTCTCTATACCACATTCATATGCTGTTCATGGAAGGTAGCAGAGAAGTGGCAGTCAGAACCCACAGCATTCTTAAGAATCCTTGACTGCAGTTAACCTCCAGGAAAAGTTTCTCATTGACTTTCTCCGAACCAATAATCTTCCAGTCCCATCAATGTTCATTTGTCTTTGCTGCACTGTCTGTGAAGAGAGGTGAATTTTCCAGACTCACCTCAGCCTGAGCCATGTAGAAGTTACTGTCTCTTTGAAATATGTTCTGACAGACATGAATTCTAATCAGGCACAGATGATTTTTCATTCACTGAAGGCTTGAACCAAAAAGCGAGAGGTGACAAAGCTCAATCCTGCTAATCTTCTTTCCTCACTTTGCTAAACTTAATCAGCGATTGCTGGCACTGACCTTTCTTTCCTTGACATCAAGAAAAGGATGCTCCTACTGAATTAATCACTTCCAGCCTGATGAGGAGGCCTACACTTCTAGTCAAGTGTGGGATGCAGATAAGGACATGCATTCCCAGTAATGATCAAACACAGGTGACCCCATTGACATCATTTGTGAGGTGGACAAAACCCAGCAATTGAAATGCTGAAGTTGAAATAAAGTGATTGTTAGACTTGTGTAGATCTTTCCCTTCACCTCAGGGAAAGGGGAAAAAACTTTGCAGATGGATACAGAATGAAATTACATTCTGGCCATTATGTGACTTCATTTTGTCAGGCACTTTTTCAAGCCCAAATGGAATATGTGGATTTTTTTGCAAATTAACTAATACAGGACTCGGCCCTGTCATGTGTGATGTGATGGATCCAGAAGAGCAGTGTGCACTAACATGTCACACATTGGCCACATAAAGCCCTTCTGAACTGCAATAAGGAACTGCTGGTGATGGAAATAACCTCTTGTGATACACAGTTTGAAGATGTTATGATATAAGCTTATAATCAGAGTTAGTCTTGCTTTCTGAAAAAGAGATTTAGAACAACATACAAAACCCATAATTCTGACATCCTCCTTTATCCATCAGAGATTCATTCTGAAGGAAACACAAAGGTATCTCATTACTCTTGCCCTGGATGTCTGGCAGCTGCCTAAAAGACCACAAGACCTTGTGATTAGTGAAGTAACAATGGCAGAAAGAGAGCTGAAACACCTTTGAAATATATTTGCAATCAAGAGGGAGCAAAATGTCCCTCAAAGATGGAAATGAAGACCCTGGGATAATATTTCTTTAAAGTGGTAACCTGGAGAAGCAGTAGTTTCATGAACTTGTATGTGAGTTCAGCAAAGATGCTCTCTCCATACTCACCCTCCCCAAAAGATATAAAACCAAGCTGAATCAGGAGATTTAACTATATTCTGAGTGTCAGTGGGTTTGTTTTTCACCTTAAAATGTGTCTTCAGCTCTGTAAACAAAATGTTGACATTCTGACTTCATAGTGACAGAAGATCTTAATAAAGACTTCTTGCAGGGAAAAAAAAAAGAGAAGATAGCAAGCCAAGGCACATTAGTATTAGTATTAGCATTATTCTAGCAATTAGAAAGAATTGCCCATTAAACTCCCACTTTTTTTTTGGTAGGTATTGTTGCCATGATCCAGGAAGTCTTCCTGAAAAGGACTCCTTGTAAGCATTCCACCCAGAGTCAAGGGAGACAAGGCTGACTGAAGGAGTGATCCTTACGGATGCATCACGGTTCTGCCAGGTCCAGACATCTTTTGTGGGATCTCATTTAAGTTGTTTACAGCACAGACACTTCTGTGTCTGGGCTTTTTATCTAACCACCCTGAGAGGTCAAGGGAGAGAAAAAGGCACTGGCTAATTCACTTAAACTCCAGGGGACACTTAAGGTGATCAAGACTATCTGCTCACTAAAAAACGACAAATTCTGTTCAGCAAGCATGAAAAGAGTCCAGGGGGAATACCTGGCAGGCATTTAGACCTTAGCAAAATTAATCTCACCCTTCACTTCAGCAGGTGTTGCATAAATTAATAGATCACAGACACAGGAACAACCGGATCATGTCCCCCATATGCCTCCAAATATGCTCGTGGGACAGAACAGTGGAAATATTATTCCATCGCTCCGGTAGCTCTCTACATTTACACCAAAAAGCCCCCATCTGCTGATGCAGCCATAAAACAGCTTGCTTACTGCTGCTGCAGAGGGGAGGTCAACATTGCTGGGTGTTTGCTGGCTGCTGTATTCTTTGTTTGTGGCAACAAATCAAACGGAACACAGAAACCCAACAGGCTTTTTTGGCTCGCAGTCAAACTGTGAAATGGTCCCATCAGCTGGGCTGTAGCCAACACTGCTTCTCATGTCAGGTATCCAGGGAAGAAATCAGTCAAGCCTGCAATTTCTGTCTTCCCTATTCCCACCCTCTCAGTCTAAGCCAGGCATTTTAAATTCATCACTCTCCTTAGCCACCTTTCCCACCCTACTTGTGTTTTTCTCCCCATATAAATATATATATACATACATCCTTTGTCAAAGGTAGAAATCTGAGTGTTATTACCATAGAAATTATATCAAGAACTATATAAAAAAGATATTTCCTTTACCCTCTCCTTGCAATTATGGTCCAACTGCTTTAATAAGCAGAAAAATCATTCCTTGCATGCATCATTACTATTGGAAAGATTAAAACAGTCTGGCTATCATAAAGAAAGAAAAATAGCAACCCACGCACAGAGGAGCAACTTCTGTGTGTAACCATCCAGCCCAAATTCCAGGACACGGCCCCTCCTTGGTAAGAAATGTCTCAGGATGCTGCTTCCCTCTCTCTGCCCAAGCAGCCCTGGAGGTGCTGAAGAAAGAGGAAGGAAAGGCAAAACGATGTAATTAAAAACCAGTCAAACAAACAATAGCGGGGAAAGCCCTCTGCCTGCAACCTGCCTGTAGCCCAGGAAAATCAATCAGTCTCTAAACTGATTTCCAGAATAAGAGAAGAGGCCGGGAAGGGCCAATACTTCAGTGTCTGAGCCATTCTTCAGTTCAGCTGTGCCTGTGTTATTGCACATAAGAATGTGTTAGGATTTGCACTGAGGAGTGCTAGTTTATTATCCCAAAAAACGTGTTGGACAGCTTCATCACACAGACAACAGATTCATTTTGCTGGTGCCTACTTTTTGTGAGGCAAGTTTTAAGAGAAGCCTATAGCTTCCTGTACTTTTGATGAAAATACATTTAGGCTGTTTTCTCTTAACTCGGGTCTTACTTGATAAGTTCCGTGTCCTTGCTGGAGCATTTCACTGCCCATAAAATTGTACTCAGGGAAGAGCTGTTACAAACATTGCCTCGTAACCATCCCTGGATTGTTCAGCGCTCGGTGCAGTGTGGTCGCTTTCCTGATTGAGGCCTCAGTGCTCCATTACCTTGAAAATTATGTTAGAATGAAAATAGGAAATGGGAAAAGTGTTTCTCATTGATTATGAAGTTGAAGCTGTTTTATAAGCAATATAGGATAGTTTACCTTGTGACTCATGCAGCTACACAATTCAGTAACACCTATCTTATCCAAAATGCTATAATTAAGTCACGCTGTTTTTCTCGAGGCTGCTGCATCTTTGTGTGCATCCACATTGCAGTGGAAACACTCATTTGCTAAAATAACCCTAGGTGTGTCATCCAGAGCTATGTCCTTGGCAATCTCATGTTACTGTTGAAAGCTCTGAGTCTCTTCTGGCCGTCTTTGATTTCGCTCTGTGTGTCCCTCAACTTCCAGAGAGGTTGCTGGCAAACCAGCTCCAGCTGCACTATCCAGACACCCCAGGCTGCACACAGAGGGCTCTTCAGCTCTGCACATCGGACCTTTGCTGGCCCAAGTCAAAGCCACACAGGGGCCGCTTGTCGGGAAGTCTGTGGCGTCCCTTTTTCTCTTCTTCGCTTCTTAAAAGCAGCGAGATAGTGTAAAGAGATGGAAATTTTCTTCTGACCTCATTTGGATATCAAGGCCAGCCCTCACATCCTCAGGGAATAGACAAGTATGTGGGCTGAACATGCTGCTTGACACAATTTGTCTGAACAAAAACACTTGACTTGTAAAAGTAAACACTTGCAAGGAACTGTGCCAGCTATAATTCCATCACTCCACTGGCCCTATTAAGCACTTCGTTAAAAAAAATTAAGTTGTCTCCCATTACTGCACAGAGCTTTGTTTTTATAACTTCTGCTACTGTCTCAGTGTAGTCACAAAACTTGCAGTGTTAGGAAACCCAACTCTCACTGTCTTGGCATTGGCTAGGCCTAGTTAGGCTGGGCTGGAAGGGAAGTCACAAGGCCACTTGATTGAGTTTGTAGCTTCTTTTGACTTGGAGCTTTGAGGGCTTCTATTTTCAGCATGTTGGTAACTTGACACCTTTTTCTGCATTTGGAATGATTTTGGGAAATGAAGATGTGCCACAAAGCTGAAGTTGGAGGCTTAGTTCCTCTGACTAACCATCAGATTTGTTTACTCCCTTTCGAGTGCAGAGTCTCTTGTTGTGGGTGAGGTTGTCCATGTCAGAAAGGATGTGATTTAAATTTTACATCCCAAGGTAAATAGCAATTACTTCAGAGACAATAACTACACAAAGCTGTGTTTTCATCGCTCTGCAAGTGTAATTATGCCAGACTGATGTGAGAAACAGGCACAAGAATTGGATCATTCAGAATTTAAGGTGATTGTTTGTCACCAAAATGGTGAAAACCACCGCTGATTATGATAAAAGATGTTCAATATTCTTATTTCCAGAGGAGGGAAAAATATTTTCCAAGGAGCTATTTCTGGGGCAATGATAATTTTTCCATCAATAATGCTTTGAATAATAGTTCTGTACACTTCTTTGTGTTAAAGTTGTTTAAACATCTTACCTTGTATTTCTATATGGAAATTAACTTTTAAAATACAGCTTACACGCTGAATTTCCTGGGTCTAAGGAGAATTACGACAATAACACAATGATTTATTTCTCAGCTCCTGGGTACCAGCCCACACATTCAGTTTTAAATGAAATATCCTTCCTTTATTTTTTAAATATAAAATGTTCATATTTGAGCACCTAGAAAAACTCCATTAGGTAAGACTACGCTATGTAAAGCGGGTCAAAAGAGCCCATATGCCAGAGAGCTCTGTGCTTTAAAAACTTCACTGCTCCTACTGTAGTTCTACCTTATGCAACCAAATACCAGTTACATGAAAATTTGTGATAACGTTGCAAAAGCTGCCAGAGCTCTGAGATGAGCTTTTGTACCAGTAACAATGAACAACACTGACAATGAGCAACACTTTTTTTTTTTTCTGCTAGAGCAAAAAGAGCAACTCAGCACAGCTAACTTTGGAAAGAACAAGCTGCCACTGGGCTCATCTTGGAGCAGTTTAAAGGTGCTCATGAGTTCACTCTGCCCTGGTCTAGGAGAAACACGCAGGACAGAAGTTTATGATCCTTGCTTCTTAGGGTCTGCCTGATTTTGTTCCACCCAGAAGACAGAGGGGAAATGCGGTCTGAAAGGTCACCAATAGCAGAGTAATGACCTGTAGGGGGATGGCGAAGTGTTGTTTTGGAGAAATCTCAGCATATCAGCAACTGATTCACTATGAAATTGGTGTAGTCTTACCTCCAGCCCCTGCAAGAGCTGAGAACAGGGCAGAATGCATCTGGAGACGGTAACTCATCAGCATGCCTAACGCCTGGAGTGGATGCCTGTCACCTAGAAATTTTTCTGTTTAAATCTATGGACTTTGAGTGAAAACTTTCAAGTTACTCCCAACTCTCCCTCTGGATTTCCCTCCATCAATGTCCATAGGACAGGTTTTCCCTGCTTTTCTGCTGTCTCTCTGGTCTGACATGCATTTTGTTGGACCCTGAGCCCTGCTACAAACTTGAAGCGATAAGAAGAAAAAAACAATGAAAGAAGCATTAAAATAAGAGAGCTTTGAACTCATTTTTAAAACTGTTTGACATGCAGAGGCCTCCCATTGTGTATCTAACTCACAGGATAAATTCTGCAGAAATCCAGAGGCTTCACCCAGGAGAACCACCCAGAGCAGTCCAGCACAGACTGTAGCACAGAGCATCGCTGCATGCACACAGCTGTCTGGATTTTTCTGCAGCTGCTCACTCCAGCAGACTCTGGGTTTGTTTACTGCAGAGCAGGATGGACAAATTGCTGGGCTGAAATGTGTGACTGAGGTTTGAAATAGCATCTCCTGGCTGCTCGTCGGCAAGGAGCAGGTATTGTCCCTGACAGTGAGGTATCACTTTGGTCTTCATGGACTTCATCCGCTGTACTAGAGGGAGTCTGCTTGAGCAGGCTTGGAAATGGCAAGTGCAATAAGGCAGTGCTATCTCACCTCCCAAAAGTAAGAAAGAGAAAAAGAAAGGGATGTGGTTGTGAATCCTTCCCTTCTAATTTAAGCCCATTTTGTGAAATCACCATAATGCCTTGGATGTGCTGGGCTGCATCTGCTAATTGTTCTCAATTCTACTGCCTTTAAGTAGCTGTGCCTTGATCTGTGGCTCATCTGTTGTACCTTTGTTAGCAGTCTTGCTGGATCTGTGGCACAATTCATACCTACATCAGCCTATTCACAGTTTTCTCTGTGTTTCTCAGTGCTGCTACTTTCATCTTTTGTTATATTGATAGAGTAATGATTGCTGCAGTTCAAAGTCCTGAGCACTCACTTTTTCTCTTCTGTCAGTCAGACTATCATTCAATTTTTAGGTAGGATAGTAGCAGAGATTAAAATCAAATTATTTTTAAAGCTCACTGATGGAGCCAGGTTGTATCCTGTCTCCTTTTGGAAGCAGAAACATAAAGATCATACAATGAAATACTGCAGAAACACATAGAAAAATCTTCCTTTGCTTTTGTACTCCTTTTGTGTGACCATTTCTCTCTTTCCAGCAGATTAATAACCTAAGTAGACACCCACAAAATCTCAGCTCCATGACATGGGAAGCTCTTCATCCACACCAAAGGAGACCTCAGCGAAGCTATTCATTCTCACTTGTGGCTTTGTAGAGAGGCATCACTCTGAGAGTCAGAATCCTTGTCTTTGTGAGTAGCAACATGTCAGGTAACTCACATTCGATTTTCCCACTGTTCCTTTGCTGCAGGCCCTTAGCCCAGCTTCCTCCTCTGCTGGTCCTTCCTTGGCAGTTCACGGGTTTGTCTCCGTCAGCACAGAGCTGGACCTTACTGCCAGGCCAAGACGGACAGCTCTGAGTAATCCTTTCACAGCACTCTTAAATAATTTCAAATCATGTGAAATGATGAAAAATAATTTCAAACCATGAGAGATTTTTTTGGTTTTCTGCAAGTAGACTACCCAGCAAATTTTCCTGTAGGAATATTTCTAGTCTCAACAGAGGATGTCTCCAGCACCCGAGAGCATCGAGAGCACCCGTCTGTTCTCCATGTCTGGATTTGCAGAAAGCTTTCTGGGAATCAGGTCAGAAACTGCCAAGATAATCCATGTTTTCCAAAATCATGCAGCAAGTTGTATATGCTAGAGAGTAATCAAGCCATCAGCTGGTGGTAGATGGCCTCCCAAATTCCTGAGCCCACAGTGACTGCTGTTTTATACAGTGCTCCCGGGCACTGTGTTTGTTTCCCGCTCTCTTCCCCTTGTTTTTGCTTCCCTGGAGGCTGCTGCTGGCTCCGAAAGAGCAAATGTCTTGTGTGCAGAAACAACATGCTTGTTCCATGGAAACTGTGTCCATGCTGAAGATAATACTCCACTCAATGATTTTGCCAGATCAAGACCAAAATACTGAACACCTTCAAGATCGTCATTGTCCTTGTGTAATCCTTGCTGCTTAAATCAAGGGTTTATTGCAGTTATAACAAAGATTAAAATCTCTGATTTTGCACCAGGAAAGGTGGGAGCTGAACAAGTATATAATAAGCAATGAGGAGTCAGGAATTTCCCTTGGGACTAAGTGCTCAGTTCTAAGAATATCCTTGAAAATTCTGACTTTCAGTTCCAGATTATACATCTCCAAGAAGTGTAAGTACTGCCTGTCAACACCACAGAGCCAGGAGAAATCCTGTTTTCCCTCCTATCCTATTACTCAGCACAGGGTTAGTCATAACTGCCCAAAATAAATGTAACTTTATAACATAAGACCTTCACTATGCCTTGCTATCCATCTCTCTGGATTATTTAATTATTTCCTTTTCTACCTTACTTGTCCTTCTTTCAGCTTACTGATTTTAAGAGAGTGTCTAGGGCTACATGTTCATGTAAATTAAAAAAAAAAAAATAAATAAAACACTTCAGGCTCTTCTCTTATGTTTTTAAGTGAATCAGGAAATGCACAATTATCAAATCTAAAACAATTATCGGAAGCAAAAATCCTTACCAAGACAAAAAACTCCACCCAACTCAAACACTGCATATTATCTCTTGCTAACATCACCATTAATAATCTTTGACCATCTTGGCAGAGGAGAGTAAATGGTAAAAACTCTCACCAAAGGACCAGAAGATGAAAAATAAAATCCTGGAGGTTAAACCTTGACTTTTCAAGAAGGATGTCAAAGGCAAACTGCAGTAGCTGGTCTCTTTCCTCTACTGAGTGCTCTGCAAGAGGGCACAATGCCTGACTTCAACTCCATTTCAAAACAAAAAAGACACTGTTATTTCTGTGGAACTTGAAAGACATTTTCTTTACCATAAGAAATGCAAGAATGTACTTCTTTTTATATGCAGTTTTGTGTGCTCGAAATTACCATGAAAGAGAAATATGTATTTTTTTACCATTGTTAGTAACGAAATTTAAAGGCGTTCATTGGACGCAGAACTGACATGAGTTTCACAAATGAGAAATCTGCAGGCAGGACATTGACAGATTTTCATATCCCACCTTACAGCAGCAGAGAGAGATAAATTGCTGCATTACCCTGGATATTTCTAATATTAAAAAGCAGAAAGAGCAATAATTTCAAAGCCTGGAGCAACTTTGGCTTTTTCAGCACATGAGATGTTCTCCCTTTCATAACACTTCCACGATGGCCTCTGTAATATTGCTAAAGTTTCCCCACTGGGACAGTACCAGACTGGATTAGCATTTGGGCTGAGGTTTAGACTACCACATTAGGGATGTTTCAATGCAAAGGATTTGCTGCTACACCAACCCCTTTTTTTTTTCTTTCTTTCTTTTTGACTGGTTTGGTTCTAGAAAGTTAACTTGAAAAAACCCAACCAAACAAAAACCAACAGCCAGAATATATTCTAGAATATGTAAATTTCATTTAGTTTCACTCCAATCCTAGTCAGACCAGCTCTCAGAGCGAGCATCTGATGGGAGCAATAAGAAGCTGTATGGTAACACATACTCCTCAGTCTATAGAGGGACAGAGAAATCGGAAATGTGTACTCTTTAAAGGTAAAATCCACAGAGAGGAGCATTGCCATTTACATTACTGAGGTGCCCTTTAGCTGAGATCCAAATTTATCTTACTGAATTACCATCTTTAGGCAATCTATTCTCTCTGCAGGTTGGAAAGTGCTGCTTTGTATGCCCAATATAACGTTGTTTAGTTATTAATGTTCATGACAGTGTCAAAAAGGGATGGCACTGTTATTTTTTGACACAATTTTAGTCTTCTTCCTGTCAAAGTTGGAGTCACACTGGAAAAACTGAGGTGGCACCTGGGTGTGGTTTTACTCAGTATCCAAATGCCAAATAATAAACTTTGTCAACTTCATCAACTTTAGGCAGGTCAACTCAGCTCAACTGGCTTTTGCAAAAGGTTATTGACGCTTCATTCCAACATATTTTCCTTCCAGATAAACATAAAATTAATAATAACTAGCAACTCTCAGTGATACAGCATAGTGCTCTGAACAGGGATCAACATTTCAGTGCTGCAGCGACTTTGGGTTTGCCTCTGAGGTGATATTGTGTGGAACCAGAGCTCTCCCCAGAGCTCCTGTGCTGTCAAGTGGCCACCCATCCACTACATCCATTCATCTTTTGCTACAGCATTGCCCAAGTGCGCCTACACGTAATTTGTCTGAGTGAATGGTGCCTGCTCTTGAAAAATCAGATAAAATGAGGTTATCCAGTGAGGTCTTCCCAGTTGTAAAATGAAGTCATTAATTTAGTCACCACATTAGATGATGTTTTGCACTCTCTGAAATCAAGTTTCTTACCATTTTCTGTCTCAAATGTATTTAATTTAGTACTCTGGATGCTCTACCAAGCTGACAATGCCAATGCATCATTCACGCTCCATGAGCTTCACTCGGGACTCCTTTATTTCCCCAGCTTGGCAAAGTCTACTTGTTTCACTAAGTGCCTTTCTAGTTGCTTCATTAAGTGACTTTCAGATCTCAGCACGGACCTAATTCTCCACCCTGCAAACTGGCCTGAGGTCAAGAAGCTGATCACTCTTCTTTCGTGTTTAAGCATTTTGTCTCTAAAGTTCCACCACAAAGAGATTTCCTCATTCTGTTATTAAAAGCAGCAAGGCGATCTGGAGGTTGGCTCCCACCAGCTGCAGGGAAATTACCAGGTCCAAAGTCGTAGACATGAGTGATGGCTGCAAGAATTGAAGCCCCAGTGTTGGATGAAACCCTACAAACCTCTGCTTGGCATCTCTGAGTTGATATCATAGGAAGTTTTATTATTTGGCATTTGGATACTGAGTAAAGCAAGCAAAAAAATATCTTGTTATCCCTCCCCACCCTGAAAATAATAACCTTGCTCAGGAGGAAGCTTGCTTGTGCTTGAGACACAGGAGACAAAATCTTGCAATCCCATTCATTCTTTTATCTCTCCATGACTTGCATACACTAAAATGCCAAGTGATTAGAATGGAGAAAAGCATGAGGGAAAGATTGTCTAAGGTGACTGAAAAATTATTAACCCCCAACAATATCTCTTAAATTCTGTTTTAGAAATGGCATCTTATCCTCTCCACAGCCACTCTTCTTCTCCAGAGCTTGCTGGGAAAAATCATGTAGTAGCAAAAAGGTAACTAAAGCCTTGCAACAGAAGACTGAGACAAAGAGAGACATGGAATCACTCGGATAGTTTTAGTCATCCAAACACTTAAGACTAAAATACCAACAGGAAAACTCTCTAAACCCCTGAGACAATGCAAGTAGTGAGACAGGAGATGACAGTTTAGCAAGAGCAAGGATTAGAGTGTTCTGTGGAGCAATCAAATGAAGGCCAGGACTTCCCTATTCGATTGGCTCCTGCCTTACTGGCAGGCTTGTGAGGATGAGGAAGGATTGTTCCATCACTCTTAGGCTGCTCAATGATTATCATTCACCTCAAAAAAAAATTCAGGGGGTTGTAGAGTGGTGGCATATAGGTGCAGAGACTATGGAAACCTGAACTGGCCCCATCATCTTATCATGTGGCACTGTGCACAATCAGTTGGTACCTTGGGTGATGCCTTCCAAATTTGTCCTTCAGTAGTGAAGGGCTTGAACAGCAAAGCTCTTTGACATTCCTTCCCTTGGTTTGGCTCAAAAGGTCCTTTTCTATCTCATTCACACCCTGGTAATCTTTGCCTATGGACAGGCTGGACTGGGAATCACACTTTCCATTCCAGAGGAACTGCTAGTATTTTATCATTTTTTAAAATAACGTCTTGGAAAGCTGACATATTTTGTTTTTACATTTTTGACTGAGAAGAACAATGTCAATGTTCCCAAATTAGAATGTTTGTCTTCAACAGAACTCAGCTGAAGTTTTATTTGAAGTCAATTCAAAATGAACATACCTCTGCCAGTGGTGCAGCAGGCTCCTGGCTTGCCACTTGCTTTGGGATGAAGCTGCAGTGACCTAGGGGAAGTTCAGGGTGGGATAAAGGAGTCTGGCCTTTAATGGAGCATGAGAAATAAGTCATGTGAATTCTGACATAATAGGATTTGAAGGGTTCAAGTAGAACATATTTCTGAATAGATGATTATGTCCTGCAGTCATTCTGTCTGGGAGAAGGGATGTACTGGAATGACAGAGGCACAGGAATGGGACATTCCTACCCAGAGAGGAGCAGTGCTGAGTCTCTAACATGGACACTCGTTGCAGCAGGTCAGCATGTGTTTTTTTCCGAAAACAATCCGCAGCAAATTTTAAGGAAGAGAAGACAAGTTCACTGTGTGCAAGAAAAAAAGGAAAGCGCCAATCCTGAGCCTGATTTTCAGTGTCTGTTGTTAGATCTGAGGGGAAAAAAACAACTTGCAGGCAGCAGGAGAGCAGCTGATTAGATGCCTGCTTCTCCCAGGTCCTTCTCCTCCAGCTCCTGAACAAACTGACTCAACATACTCAGGCACTGGGTAGGATACTCTAATATTAACTCCCTCTTTCTCTCTCTCCTTCCTTTTCAGATAATTCCTTCTCATTTGATGTAATTTTCTCTTTTTCCAGGGGAAATTATTCTTTATTGAGACTACAGGAGGGGAAAAGTGGAATAAACTGTTAATGTGAGTGGAGGGGTTGGGGGATGTAACAGCTCACTTTCTTGAATACTGATGCTATTGCAGGGTTCTGTATTTTCTGTGACAGGGCTGCTCAGCGGGCATGACTTTGGTTAATAACTTGTCCAAAACAGTGTCAAAGACTCAGTATCCTATGAAATACTCTATTTTTCTCCCATTCCAAATGGAAACACAGTGTCTGAGATTTCTTGTAGATATTTTCATGCCACTTGCGTGGAATTTTGAATGCATCATTTTTGAAATTTTGAAAACCACGTAGCCAGGGATTGCACACTGTGAAATTTCTTCCTTGACCACAACCCCTAGGACATCTAAGGTACTTAGCACCCAGTCCAAAAGTTTAGCTATGGTGATACATCACAAGTTTTGCTTATGGAGTGCTTCAGAGCATTAACCCAGAGAGAAACAACTGCTATGGATGCTTCATAACAGAAACCAAAAGTAATTTCAAATCTATTTTTGCTTAAAGTAGAGCATACCTCAGAGAAAGATTTCCAATTCTGTCACCAAACTGTGCATGGATGATTGTTAAAAACACTGCATTCCATCACCTTCCTGTGCAGATTGTAACTACTTTGTCAGTAAGCCTGAAGTATGGCAAGTGCATCATCAAAGATGGGAAATAAGGGATAATTGATGGCAAAATTTGCTCAAAAAAAAACCAACAAAAAACCCCACCCCATCTGCCCAAGGAAAAAAACCCAAAACAACCAAAAAACCCCCCAATAACAACAACAAACACGAAAAAACCAACCCAACCAGCAAACAGCTTCAAATTTTCAAAACATCTTTTGCTGGGAAACACACTGGTCATTGCTCTCCCTGTGCTCAGCACAGAGCTCAAAGTATTCACCTCACTGAACACCAGAAATGGTTTGTCCTTTACCTACAAGATGAAGCGGACATCAAGCTAAAAAAGGGTCACGCAGTGAAGTTCAAGCCTGTGGGAAGCCCACCTTGTCATGTCACGGACACAGGTCCTCCGAGGGCTTGGAAAAGAAGCGATGAGAGGAGAACAAGAAGTTGAGAGAGAGGGCAAAATTCTCCAAGACAACTAGTCAGGGTAAATCCACTAATTCTGAGCAAAATAAAGCACCTGACTTCTACAGAGTGTGTCGATTCCTTGTACTACTGTCAGAGCAGAAAGCACTCCGTGTTTTAGCATGCACTGTTCATAAGAAAATTGTGCCATCTTGTGGGAAAATGCGGAAAATATCAAACCATGCCGTCACCTACATTATGCAAACTGAAGGGCAGGTGCCTCCATGATCAGATATTCGAGGGAATATTCACATATCACCATGCAAAGGTAAGTCCCCAGCCTGAGCACTCAAGGACATAAACCTTCAAAAGACAAGTTCAACTTCCTGATCTAAAGACTTATGTGGGCTTTGTAGTTCTAAGACTGAGAAGACAAACTCAACCAGGTAATTTATTACTGAAAAGCGCCAGTCTGGCAGATTTTTCCCAGCCAGCTGTGAACTGCCACAGTGGGCTAATTCTTACCCAAAATAAATCAGCATAGTCCAGCTAACTCATACCATCCTAATGTGGAACCCTTTTAAGAAAAGAATATGCAGTTTGATCAGGAGAGACAGCAGTGAAAATTAAGGGGAAAGAAGAATATCAGAAGTGGCAGAAAAAAAAAATGTATCATCACTGCATCAGTCTCTGCGATTCTTGGCAAAGAGCAAGCCCACGAGACTTCATATCCCAGAGAATCCTGTTATATTAGCAGTGAAAAATGAAACCTAGATAATAGCAACAAATGTCTTGGTCAGAGTTCAAACGCTCTACAGCTAATCCTTGGATTATTTATATAGTTTGGAACAGTGATGCTTTTCAAATAGACATTTGGACATGAATATTACTGGGCTGCTGTTGCTCAGGAGTCCTGCTGGGAGAGGCATCTTGGGAGAGAAAAGATGAGAGAAAAGGGACTGGAATCTGTGGGGCCAGGGCACAGTGGCAGTGAGGAAAGGTGGGGGAAGCTGCCCACTGTCTTAGAAAAGAGCAGGTTGTACAAATCCGAGGCAGAAGAGGGCTGTGCTGTATCCTTTCCCTCTCCAGTGCCCGGAGTGCTTTCCCACTGTTCGAGCCTGCCCCTGGCCCTGGCGGTGTGGAGTGAGCTCAAAGCCACCTCTTAGCCCCTCTACTCACAGCTGCTTCAATAATTGTAGCACACTGCTTCTAAAGGATGAGGTTAATGAGCTCTGTACAGCCCAAGCTGCTCGAGCTGCTCAGGCTTCGCAGCTGGGCTTACCCTTTGACAGGAAAAAATGTCAGATGTGTCTTATTAGCCGCACTGCTTTCCCACAGCCGTTTCAATAAGGCAAAATAGGGAAGAAAATTCTTGAATGCAAAAGAAGAAAACAAACAGGAACACAGGTCGGGACAAGATGCGTTGCCATAAAATCATATTTGGGACACACATGCTTTAAATTTAAAAACAACTGAGAGATGCTATACAGTGGAAGGAAAAAGGATATTAAAAAAATAAAAATAAAAGACTGTCGGAAGTCTTAATAAGCAATAAAAAGGGAAGTCTGAAAACTTATGGTTTTTGCTGCTTGGAAAGTTTCCCTTTTTATTAACAGTCCCTTGAGATACAAGTGTTCAATGGCAGGGAGAAAATTTTTAGTCTGGTTTGTTATTTTTACATTAGGAATGAGGACAGTACAAAATAAGAGGAAGGTCAAGCATCAAAACAAACAGAAAGCTCATGTGATACGTCCAGAATGTTGACAGAACCTATTTTAAGTGAGAGTAGGTCCATGAAGTAGGGCAAGATTCAATGCACTGAACTTTAAGCAGAGATGCTGAACTTTGAGCTTTAACCTAAGATGGAGATTCGGTGCATTCTGTTCCCTGGAAGTCAATATAGAGAGAGGGGCTCCAGAGAGAGAAGTTAAAGATCCCTCTTCAATGTTTGAATTTTGGCAGATTGAACCAGGACTGTGCTGTGGCAATATTCACATTGGGGATGTTTGGTTCAGGATACCACACTTCTGTGTGCTAGTTTTGGCTGGGATAAGAGTCAGTGCTCTTCACAGTGGCTGGTATGGGGCTGTGGTTTGGGTTTGTGCTGGAGACAGCGTTGATAACTCAGGGATGTTTTGGTTATTGCTGAGCAGAATTCACACAGAGTCAAGACCCTTCTGCCTCTCTCATCACCCCACCAGTGAGTGGGCTGGGGGAGCACGAGGAGCTGGGAGGGGACGCAGCTGGGACAGCTGATCCCAGCTGGCCAAAGGGATACCCCAGACCAAATGGTGTCATGAGGTTAGCCTGGACAGAGTGCTGAGTAGCCACAATAACATTGTCCCCAGGCTGGCTCAGGCAGAGACAGCTCTGAAGGTTTTGGGGTTTTTTGCAGAGCATGTCCTTTGCCTGGGATTGCTAGGAAGCCCAGAGAATGACAAACATCAATCACGCCATCCTCTCAGTTTGACCAAAGCTGTTGTCCAGCACCCTGCCTCGTGGCACTCGGGAATACCCACTGGCATGCAGAAAAAGCAGAGCCAGCCTTGGCAACGAGGCTCTTGGCACCTGCAGCCTTAATACTCAGGGAAACCACAAAGGCTGCTGGTTTGGCTGGTGCAGGAGAATGCCAGCCTGTACCAGCATCGAGTCCTTCGCAGCAAAGTGCAGCAGGGATTTGTTAAAGCAGACAGAAGGGAAAATGAGCCACAAAGGTGGGATCTGGCCCTGGCACCAAGAAGGGAGAAAGAGAGGGAGAATTAGCGAGGAGTCAGCTCCAGCACCATGCTGCAGTAGGCTTTTTTGCATGTGAAGATGGGTTATGTAAAGCTATCCTGAACACATCGTGCATTGGTGAGCTTCACTTAGGAAGGCTCAGGCTTTTAGCTTTATTAATTGGGGCTTCCTCTGATGACAGCATCGACTCTGCTGAAGGAAATAGGAATGTATTTGAATAAAGACCTAATCAGGCCAGTAGCAACTACATATCCCCACTGCTGAATGGCCTCTTTGTCAATTCAGCACAGATGTTTGATTGTATCCTGGTTGCTTGGCTTCCTTTTTATGTACAGCCTAACTAGTGTGATTTAAAAAAAATTGCAATAACATTCTTCCATATTTGCTTTAAATTCCTCCCTGTTGGTTTTGACTTTTCTAAAAACATAACTACATGTGAGTTTTGACTAAGGACCATTTTTAATTCCTATAGTCTCTGACTAAAACAGGACATTGAGATCATTCACTGTGCTTTGGGAGCTCATGACAAGTGCTGGGGAACAGACTGAAAGGTCTTTGGAGGAAAAAGAACATTTACAGGTTGAGAACTCACAGTTCATCCCTTAGCATAAGCTGTCATGGGCCACTAGTTGATGTTCACTGGCAACATCCTGTACCTCTCGTTCTTTGTTTCTCCTGGCAATAGACATTCTACTGGCCCCTTTCCCAGTCCAAGCTATTCAACTTGAGACAGCGCCAAACCACCAAATTTGATCCAATTTTAATCTCCCAAAGCTTGAGACAGGGTTTTACTCTCATATCTTGTTATAAGGTTGCTTCTCATAACAAAATCACTCCTTTCAAACATTCAGAATATACAAATTGTTGCTGTCAAATCCACATATCGCATTATTTCAATTATTTTCCTTTAGTTTTTCAATCTAGCCCATGAAGAATTGACATATAAGTCCACTGATTCTCACCTTTTCTGACTTTCAGCTGGACTTACTGCTTCATTTCCTCCAGAGTCTTGGAAACTTCCAGCCACACGATTTTTAACAGGCTCACTTCTAAGGCAGACCATCTCTTCTCCCTGCCCCATCTCTCTAGGAAAACTACCCTCTACTCTTTCTAGTGACAAGTTCTGCTGGGATATCAGGTTGTTTAAAAAGCCCCCCCAAAAAAAAGAAAACAAACAAAGAAATTAAAAAAAGCCAGCTGCAGCTATTTTACATGGGATAAGGCTGTTTTCCCCCTTGCACAGCCATGCACTGAGGTGGAGGAGTGAGGGTATGGCCTCAAAGCCCATGGTCACAGTGTGAGGGAGCCAATGAAGGTCCCAGAAAGTGGGTAAAGGTGTGTCACTATCCACCCTAGGCCAGTAACCACCAGCAGGTGAAGGAAAGAAGTTATCACATGGTTTAAAACCAGTTCATTGAGATTTTAAATCCAATCTCCAAAATACTGGCTGGTAATTTTTTTATAATTTTTACTATCTTCCAAAAAAAGAAAAACTAGGTGGCCTTATTTCAGCTCCTAGAAGTTTTCACCAGCCCCAGCACATTGTGTAAGAGAGCTTCTCCCTGTTCTGCCCTGGTGAAGGCATCTGTTTTCTGAAGCTGGACCTAGCTGGTGCTAGGCTGCGTTACGGATGAACGGCACAGGCACTTTTCAGTCTGTGTCCTTTAAACCACATCGTTCTTAAGAAGCAGACCACAGTATTTTATTTGGCTGAAGTTTCCCAGACTGTCTTGAGAATTTAGTCTTGCCAGATATTGTTATCCTGATCAGTGAAATTTTCACTGCACTTATTTCCCTCTGCAAAGCAAGCAAGCTCAGGCCGGTGCATTTCCAAAGACTGGCTGTTATGTAGGATTTGTGCTGAAAAATCTGTGCTGGATTTATGTGTCCTATGAACACTTCCATGATTCCACATACCCACATTTAAACCTTTGTGCCGTTTAGGGCTGTTCTGTACTGTTCCCCAGACATCTTGCAGACACCATAGATTTCAGTATTTCCTTTATGTTCTCCTATCAAGAGATACCCTCCATACCAATTTTCTTGTTTGCTGATTAGACTTTTTAAAATCTGGATCCATGTTTCTTCCACATGCTGGTTCTTTGAGCCAAATCCATCTACAGACAAGCAGAGGAATGAAAAAAGGTTGCACAGCAGTGCTACAATTGTTCCCCTACAAGGCCCTAGGACGATTAAAGCTGATGGTAGAGCACTCTCCCTCTTTGTCTCAGCACTCAGCAAAAGCAGATGCTCTCAGGTTTCACTTTTCTCTTTCCATGGCCTTTGTTCCCAACACAAGCCATGATAAAAATCATTTTGTTCACACAGAGATGACATTATACACCCTAAAGTGGATCTTCTGATCTGATGAATGTTCCTCAGTGTTTTCACACGTGCAGTCCCCCAAGTTCAGTTGTGATGCCAATGCACTGGGTGTTCAGTCCACAGCATCAAAGACTGAGCCAGTCACGAGTTGTGTGAGAAACGAGGAAGAGTGTCAAAACTGTTTACACTACTTCGGGCTGAACTTCTTGAGTTATTTAGATATGTAAACATGCAGAGGAAGACCAAAAATAATTCTTGAAAGGCCTTCTCTTGGCTGGGAACAAAACCACGAGATTTTAAAGGTCCAAGACTGCAAAAGGACGTAGATGTGTAAAGCAAAATTTAGGTAAGTACCAAATTTATGGCCTGATAATCTGCTGTTGGTTTGAAGATGCTCCAGCAGACTTTCCCACCACAAAGTTGTTAAGGTACATCCTGCACAGTAGGTTCAGTTAGTTTTCTGATGCAGGTGTCATTTTGCTTGGACTCACTGAACTATCCCAGGACTAGAGAAGAGTGACTAACATTATTCCCCCAGTGAGTTAAAGGGGGAAAAGCAAATCAGCTGAGGAAAAAAAAGGATTTCCTGACTGAATCCTTTGGGTTACTTTATAAAGGAATAACTATCTCATCAAATTTGCCTTGGGGCCTGTGTGAAAATATTTCAGTTAGAAAAGACAAGTCTCCAGTTCCCAACTCCAGGATCGACTCTTTTTAACAGATTAAAATCATCATTGCCATCCTTTGGTGTTTGGCTGAGAACAAGGTTTTTCTGCCTGTCTGAGAGGAAGGGCACATGTCATCGGTGCCTGTGTCACTGCACTGCTGTTGTGCATGTGACAGGATGGGGCTTTTCACCCAGCCCCACCTTAATTGTCCAGCTCATGTGCAATAAACTTCACTCTTCCCAGAAGTGTTGCTCTTTGACATGAATTCAATAAATCATCAGTCCTCACTTTGAGGGTTTATTTATGACACATTAACAAGCATATTTTTATTGGGTTTGCAATTAATTATTTATTGGTTTTCTATTTAGTTCCTGAGGGGCTGAAAGTTTTTTATTTTATCATGGCTTAGTGTCACTGAGCAGCTGCTATTGTTGAGAACCTTATTAAAAGTATTTTCATATCTTTCTGCCTTTATTTATAACAATAGTAACCGGAGCAGTTAATAAGCCAATACCTACTTACTGCTAAGGGCTGCTTTTTATTGTTGCTTTTTGAACTGCAGCCAGGTTAGTAACCCACATTTAATATCCATTCTCTAGTGTCCTGATCTCAGCAGGTAGGGAGAGTGAGAAACACCTGCCTCAGAGAACTCAGATCTTTCACATTATTTGCAGACTGACACAGACTTGGCAATGAGCACTTGTAGCAGTAAGAGGAAGCTGGGGTGGTTTTGGGTGAGAAAGGAGCAAGGGCTTGTTATCAGTGAGCATTCACAAGGCAGGCTGCTGAGAAATGTGTGTGGGTTGGGGATTTTTTGGTTCTTTGTTTTTAAGAGGAAGCAGATGTAGAGTTCAAATATTAATTTCCAGCCTAATCCGTGCCTGGCAGAGAAGTTTTGGGCTCCTTGCCTGGGTTATTGCCCTGCTCTATGAAACCTTTCTGTTGCTGCTGTTCCTGGGAGAAAGGGGGAGAGTCACCCTACGTGCTTCCCTGCCAGGGCAGAGCTGCTGTCCTGCAGTGGCACCAAGTGTGACACCTTCGGAACGAGGAGCTCTTGGGACAGCAATCCATGGAGGTGGCACATTAAATCCTGTTAGTGCTGCTTCCTGAGGAGCAGAGTGAGCTCAGATCTCCTCTGCTGCTGCAGTTCAGACCAGCACTTTTATGCTGCAAGTGGGAGGGATGCTTTTGTGATCACGTGAAGCCCCGACGGTAGGAAGGGAAAATGTGACAAAGAATAATCCTCTGCTAAGGAGCTTGCAATTTAAATACAAGCCCATTGTTTCAGGATTTAAAGAGATTAGTGCCATGTAACCTGGACACTGGGCAGGCTAACTCTGGCCCTCCTGGTCACCCTTCCCAGCCATCACCTCACTTAAATGACCTTGTGCGAAGGGGAGGCACCACGGTTGTTTTTTGCTCTCTGACAGGTCTGTGCTTTGCAGTCCTTGTACTATCAGCTGAAGTTATCTCAGCAGCTCCAGCACAGGCTGAAAAATGCACTTCTCTTCCCTCCAACAGCACTGAGATTTTCAGTAGGCAAATGGCTCTCCAGACTCTGTCCTTAGCTGCTACTCCAGGCCTTGCAATTTGCTGCATTTTGGAGAGCCCAGCTCCCTCAGGCTGCCTTTGGGTCACAACAGATCACTGCATAAACTGTGCCCTCCTCACCCTCTCAACAAGATTCTCCATTTTCAGGGCTTTTTTGAGGACTGATCTCAGTACTGGCAGAGCAGATGTCTAGCTGGAGTTTGGTACCTGAAAATAGACTGTCATCCTGCAATTATCCACACACACACTGACGCAGCCAAGTTGCTTCCAGGGAACTTTTCCACAGCACTACATTTTTCCAGTTTATTCCCTTCTCATCCCCCATTAAGCCATATTCTCACTTCTCTCTTTCAGTCTTTTATAACTTTATCAACCAAAACTGATGCACGATATTAAAAATTGTTACACTCGGGTTATTCCATGTTTATCAAGGTAAAAGTAGATCTATTTCCTTTTATAAATAAAACACATTACTCTGTTGACTACCACTATTATCCTGTTTAGAGTGTGGCTATGCTTAAGAGTTTCTGTCACTCAGGGTATCCCAGAAACTATTCTTACATAAAACATCAAGTTCCATTTCCATATGAAGCTTAGAAGTATTCTTTTCTGGATGTGAAAATAAGAATATTTTTCTGTTCCAGACTTTTTTTATCCAGACACTGGGCTTTTAGGGTTTGTTTGCTGTGTAATAGGTGGAGGCAGTGCTCTGTAGTTACCTTCCCATGAAATTACTTATTTTGAGTTCGGGTGATCACCCAGGAAAATGCAGCAAGCGAAATAACAGTGCTTCAATTAAAAGAGTGACTAAGTTCATTGCTCAATGAGGTTTTGTAACTTAATTACCAGCATGTATATCAGCAGTGCTTCAATGTTCTAGGTGAACCTGCTTCAACAAGAGGGTTGGGGTAGATGATCTCCAGATGTCTCTTCAACCCCAACCATTAATGATTCTGTGACAGAGCAATACAGCAATTTATGTAACAATTAATTCAGAGAATTACTTCTATACATACAAAATAAATTACTAAGTACTTCAGTTCTTCCTTGCACAGAATAGAGATGTTCTATTTGGTTTCATGGAAATGGTTCACATTGGACTTCCCAGTATAAAAATCCAAAGGTAATTGGAGAGTGGCATTGTGTGTACGTTTGGATAATTACTTGAAATTGAGGACCTGTAAAGAACACATTTATTTCCAGCTTTATACCACCTTCATTTTCAGTGCTGTTTGAAGAGGACAAGTACAACAATAAACATTTTGATAGCCACTTCAAGATCACAAGAGGTGCCCAACATTATTATTGCAATGGGTCTTTCGGATGCTTGACAGCACAGAGCAGATATTAATATCTTCTTTCATTTCATTGCTTCACTTACTGAAGCAAGAGCTTTATGAGAATTTGGTATTGTTGTCACTGACCTTTCCTCCCGAAAACATTTACTGCCATATTCACCATCGCTATTTCTTTCAATGGCATCTATGTTTAAGGAAAAACAAATCTTTTATTTATTCTCTTTATAGCTTCATCTTTTTTTTTTTCCTCTGTTATTATTTTGACTTAATAAAAGGCTTTTTAAAATGATCAGTAAACCGTGCCTGTGAAATGTACCATCTGGGAGCAGAAACAGACCCAGAATGCAAATGAGTCTTGAAAGAGAAATATTTTCCAAGAAAAGCAGCCAAAAAAAAAAAAAAAGGAGATTTTTAAAATTTTTATTTATTTAATTCTACCACATCAAATATGGTTTCCACTAAATGACAGAGAGGAGGGAGAAAACAGAGAAGACATAGAGAAGACACTACACTAGTGAAAGACTAATAGCTTTTTATACTGTGTAATTTATACTTGGGGCTACAATGGAGGAAATATTTAAGCCTGCTGTGATTCAAGGTTCATATGAAAACAAGCAAGTCCTCTGATTTAAAAGGAAATAAATTGCCTCAGTCTCAGGTTATCAACTGTGGCAGTGATGGGACCGTTCTCTCCTTGTTTCTGCATTTATGACGTTTCTTTTACATGGCTATAAAGAGATGTTCAGCCATCAACATGAGAGTATGTGGCAGGCAACAAAAATAATCTTGGAGCACAGAAGGATTATAGGGAAAAAATAGCCTCACGTGAAACTGGCTATTACATCCCAGATTTCCATCCCATTCTTCAGCATCTGAGACACCCCTTAAGAGGGTCCACACTCAATGTGTTATCATAACCTGGACCTGTTACAGTCTGAGAGCTCTGAAAATGCTTCTGACCCCTGTGTTCAGCAATTACTGATATGGCTGAAAAGCAGCCATCCCTGACATGAAACACCAAGGCCACCTTGTGCTGTAAAATAGCACATCTGTTGAGTGGTTGGAAAGGGTAGTGAAGACTTGCTGTCATGGAATAGCTCCACACAGTGCAGTTAGCCTAGGAATGGTTGTCATTAAAAGCACTGATTTACCCTGTTGAAAATAATTAAAGTGCTTTTTATTGGTCTTATGAATGCTGTCATGCACTGTCATGAGAAGAGTGCCTTTAAATAGCTCGTGACATTTCCTGTGTTAGCACTATTTCCAGAATCCATGCTTCCCATATTTCAGAAGGATCCTTCTCAGAAGCATAGATGTGAGTCATTATGTCTTTGAGGTGTATAATGATAAAAGGGCATTTCCCATGCGGGGAGTATTTATCTAGGAAATGCGTTTGTGCTTCTTTGTGCTCATGCAATTCCTCTTTAAACAACAGTACAAGCAAAAGCTTTACCAACTACATCAACAACTAAAAAGCCAAAAAAAATGGGTGTATAACCTGACAGTTTAGACACTCTAAGCTGGGTCTCTAACATCCATTCTATGAGGTCACAGAATCATAGAAAAATTCAGTCCGGAAGGGATTCTGGGAGACCATCTGGTCTATTCTCTTCCTCAAAACAGGGATACTTCCAAAGTTAAGTCCAAGGAATGCAGGAAGCATTAAACATCTCAGATATAACTACTGGAGCTGGAACCAACAAACATCTGCTGTTGTAGGTCTCATACAAAGGAAAACCAAAAAGCATCTCGGGAGGAAAGTGAAGTTATCTGGTGGTTTGAAAGGAGCCACTCAGCCACTGGGTGTGCCATTTGATTCAAACCAGGGTTCTTTCCCAGGATGCCAGTCGAGCTGTTCTATGTGGGAATGAGCCTCTGGGTCCTCACACAAACTCCCTTGCTGCTAACCCAGAGAACATAACAAGTCCCTAGATGCCAAAATTTCTCTTCACCCATTCTTTGGCCCATAAGTGATGTTTCCTCTACTGGGAACTGTGTCAGACTGCCAGTACTCACCCAGAAGAATGAACTAACAGTGGACAGACTCACATGAAGCTAGGTCTTCAGCCCAGCATGAAAAAAGCTCTTCTCATCGATGCAATGTCCCTTTTTCCTAGCTCAAAAGTGAACCATACACAGGTGGGTTTCCTGTTCCTTACAAAGGTTTTTAGAGCCTTGAAGGCAGTAATAACACAGCTTCATCATGATTCTTATATAGATATGAAGCATCCTGAGGCATAAAAATTTAAATTACCAGCCTTAGTTTGCCAGAAATACATGATCAATTATCTGTCTGCTTCAATGGTGGTAGTAATTTCAAAGCAGCAAGTAAAAAGAAAATGCAGCCTTTTTGTGTGTATACTGCCCAATTATAAAACGAGTTAATGAACCTGAGAGGTTAAACACAAGACATTTACAAATGAATGTAGAAAGCAGAAAAGCACCAAGTGCAATTCTTGCTGCCATTTCTCTGCTGAACCATTTTAAGCTTAACTTGCTTGTATTTGAGTGAGCAATCAAAGCAAACATTGAAACACCTGAGAGTAAAATTATCTAATAAATCCACACAAATTCAGCCCTTTGCTTGCCTACAGGAGCTTGTCTTTAAGACAAATCCATAACAGTTTCTTCCTGGAGCAGTCCTAGGAGTCTTCATTTAGACATCTTTTTACTAGAAACCCTTGGCAGCCTTGGGTTAAAGATAATGGGCAAAAAGTGAGAATGCTCTTTTTTTTAAAAAAAGGGCACAATTTTTTAATCATTTTATTCTTTCCTCTGTAGCTTCAGATTAGAACACTGATGTCTTGATAATGAGACACTGTTTTATGAGATACATTAATCTCAGCTGCACTTTCTGAAAGTCCAGTCACTGTGCTTAAAGCCTGGTGTGCTTTGCACAGACATGAAACCAAAGCTGGTGTGAGGTACTATACAAATGCAGCAGCAGAGCCAAAGGCACAGAGTATAAATTGCTGTGAACTCAGCAGGTTTTGTGGGACCGAGGGCATTCTTTCATTGTACTACTGTGAAGGGTACCTTACCTGTGCCCATTCGCTCACATAACTGTGCTCTGAGTCTTGGGGATCTCTTTACCTTTTCATTTCAAACACCCACAGGGCTATGTAAGTTCCATTTAAGCTGTGATTTTCATAATTTTCAGAAAGGTTGAAAGCCTTTTCGTGGTGACATGTTCGGCATGTATGAGTTTAGGCATGGCCAGAGATTTTGAGGTGGATGATGTGTTCCTGATAGCTTCAGAATCATAGAATCACAGAATGGTTTGATTTGGAAGGGACCTTAAATATCATCCAATTCCCACCACGGGAATGGACACCTGTCACTAGACCAGGTTTCTCAAAGCCCCATCCAACCTGTCCTTCAGCACTTCCAGGAATGGGGCATCCACAGCTTCTCTGGGCAACCTGTTCCATTGTCTCTCACCGCTCTCACAATGAAGAAATGCTTTAATGCTGTTTCATTTTGTCAAGAACTTCAGGTTACCTGGAGGATGTGTAAAGCAGCTGTAAAAATGAGGACAATGAATTTTGGAACGAATGTAAAAAAGACTCATCAAATTCACCATAAATGTGCATCATTTACCAAGATGGGACAGCCTCCCGAAGGTGTGAGCCAGCCACATCATTAGATGCTCATTGGAGCAAACATGGAATTGATTGGACCCAAATTCCTGGCTGATGCTTTGCCATAGATCAGCTTGTAGGACTTACACAGTTCCTTTTGATGTTTGATAGGGTGGTTAAATTCCCAGCATGAAGATGGCCCCACCCAAAAATGCCATCTCCTGTCTCTCAGTAGATTGTCAGGATGTGTGGAGAGGTCCCGGGGGGCAGCAGGGAACACAGCAGGGACGTGTGGCTGGGTCAGCAGTGCTCACACACTGATATTTTGTACACCTAATGCCTGGTTTCATGGCAGTGTGGAGGGCATCCTAAAATATGGAATGTTCCAGCAATAAGTATGTGTGATCCAGCTACAAAGCACCATGAGCCAGTTGGAAATGCAATGTTATTCAATTAAGAATGGAAGCACTTTAGTATTATTTCAAGTTCAAGCTCCTTTGTAATTACTTGCTTTTTAGCTATTTTTTGATGATTATTATTTCCTTTTATTCCAGAACAGATTTAGACTTCGAAAGCCTTAACAAATTGCATCCATATCCAAATATACATTTTTCTTCCTGTATTCATCCAACCACAAGGAATGTAAATTTCTTGTTTCCTTTAAATGTTTATAAAATAAATCCTACAAATCTGCAAATTTAGCAGAACAGATTTTTTGTGGTTAAAATACCCGGCATATGGATCGCGTTTCATGATAGAGAAAATATTTACTACTAAGTAATTTCACATTTTAATTACAGTCTTTTTTAGAAATACTTTTCTTTAAAAAAAGCTTTATCATGTTTTGAAGAAGTACATTCATGGTGGTGTTCAAAATAATAATTCTAATAGCATTTCTAATTTTCTTTTTTTCCTCATGGATTCAAACTCAGGCCTTTAAGTTTACTTAAACTTTGAAATAGGAGGAACATAACGTTTTCCTCCCATTTCAAGAAGAAGTTAGAAAAATCTTGGTACAAAAACTGAAACAAAGTTTAAGGAAGTCTTAAAGTCTGGAACTCTTAAAAAGTGGGAAATGCAGCTTTCAAATCAAATGTGAACCTCTGAATTTGAAGCCCAACTTATGTCTTCAATTTCATCAGAATTTGAAAAATTAAAAAAAAAATTTTAAAAAAGAAGGATCAAATGTTCATTACTTTTTTTCTCCATTTTTGAGTGATTGTAAAGTAGATCTGCTTCTGTCAGAGCAGAGACTTGGCTGACCAGGCTCAGCTGTGCTGTGCTCCAGGGCACCCAGCCCCACACTGGGTGGGGACAGGAGAGGCCACAGCACCACTGCCACCGGGCAGTCCCCAGGGCCACCAAGGCCCAGTCCCATGCCCTGTGTCATTCCTTCACCCTCTTTTGGCAGCAGCCACCCATCGTGGTGAGGCACACAACAGATATAATCCCAGCACAGTGCTTGTTCACTTGAGTTACAGCATTTTCTTCCCACCTCAGAGTTTGAGATTTATTTCACAAATTTTTCACTGTGTATATTAATGTCTTATTTCGCAGCCTTTTCCAGTGCTTCTGCAAATACTGATCTGTACTCAACAGACATTTTCTTTCTCTTGTCTATATGTAGCCCTCACATAGTTACAGATACTGTTAGAAGGGCTTTTACCCTGTAGGCAGAATTTTAGTCTTGCAATCTGTCATACGTTGAAATTTCCCTTTCAGGAGAAAAGGAATTCTATGCAATTGTGGGACAAGACATCTTAAACACAAAAATAGCTCCAGGCCCAGGATAGTGGTCATAAAGCTGTGAAGAATATGGCATCAGTTTTCTCATGACAATTTAAACCAAATGCAACAAGCGTGCGACAAACAACAACATACCTTCCTAGCTAGCACAGACCCCAAGTATGAAGGGTGTCATTTTCTCACCACAAACAGCTAATTAAAAAGAATAAAAATCTGTGTAATGTTGCCTTGTAAAGGACAAACAGCTCATTTAAATAGGATTCATAACTTTTGTGCCAAATTTGAGAACCTGGAAAATTAATCCCTGTGTGGGTGGAAGAAGTGTGCTTTTTTCCTTGACTGAGCACAACTTTCCTCATTTTAAAAAAGGGCCCTCCGAACCACAGTGGAACTTCTTCCTGTGGTCTCCCAGGTGACCTGCTGTGGTGACAGAGGGAGCACGTTCCATGTGTTTCCTTTCCAGGAGTTTCTGAGGCTGCAGAGCACCTGTGCACAGAGAGCTTCTGTTTCCCCTGCAGAGCCTCTTTCTGTCACTGCAGGGTTCCACCTCTCCTCCCACCGTTGGATATCCCAGTGGCACCAGCTGGGATGGGCCATGGAGTGCCAGGACACAGCAGGCACTGATCAGCTTGGTTTGGCTCCGGGGTGTGCAATTCCAGGTTAGTCTGCTCCAGGTGTCAGCACCCCCCAGCACCAACCTTGGTCCCAGCTCTGTGTCTCTTACAGGCCATGGTCTACAGAGCTTTCCCACCTGATTTCAGGAAAATTATTCTGCACTTGTGGGGATGGAAGTGGAACAGGAACTGTTGGGAAAGGGCCTGAGGGCCTGGAGATGTCCTTCTGCACTCGTATAGGTTGGTCTGTCCCCTCAGAGCAAGGAGATGGGATGCCAGCCGAATCCCAAGAAGATCCCAGGGAACAACATCCAGGTGTGGAAATCTGCTAATCCAGGTCAGAGGCTGCTCCACATAGGATCTTACCTTAACTGTGCAGGCAAGATTCAGGCTGACACAGCCACAAGCTATATAAAACTAATTTTTCCTTTCCCTGCCACAGTGGTGATAACTAATTTTAAAAGTATGTGCTCTTTATGAGCCTGACTAATGGCCCTTTGGGCATCCTTCTAATTACTTCAATAGCCCAGGGTGGGGTCTTGGACGTTTCAGTCACCTTTTGTGCCAATGGGGTCAGCTGCTTCTCCTCTGGTGCTGTGTATCCACATGGGAGAGAGAGACAACATTGGGAAGGTTTTGGCACATATGTCTTCTCTGCTCTCCTGGAATTCAGTAATGCCTCAGCAGACTAATTAAAAAGCCACAGAGAACCACAGAAAGATGACATTTATTATAATTAGAAGTAAACTAAGAAGAGCATTTGGGCAAAGAGGGAGGCAGAGTAAACCACCGCAGGTAAACTGCAAAGCCACAAAGCTGGCATGCAGTGCTTGGCTCCCAGCCCACCTGTGCTCCTGCCATTCCCCCAGCCCCAGAGCTGGATACCAGGAGGAAGCAAGACACTGGGTCACAACAAGAGGAGACTGTGGGACACGGAGGCAGAGAGGGGTAAGGACAACAGGCAGCTGCTGAAAAGAAGGTAAATCCTCCCTAATTTGCAGCTGCTAGTGGGTGGCTGGGTTACACTGGCAGAAGCAGTCTCTGCTTCACCCTCTGAATGTCCTGTCTCCTTTCTGCCTGTCAAACACCAAAGATAAAGTTCTGCCCCGTTCAGCTATCCATGAAGACCTAACAGCTCTATTGCAAATATTTTTCTGTGATTAAAATGAGGCTCCTGAAATATGTTTTGGCCCCTTGCCTGAGAGAGTGTGAGTGTTTCAGGACCAAGCCCTAGTTTACTAGGAGAAATTAGAATAACGTCAGAGCTATTATCTCCCCGGGACACATGCTTGAGCCCAGTTATCTTCTCAGTTTCTTTCTGCTCTCCAGCTAAAGACAGCAGGACATGCACATCCTCAGAGGAAGGGGGTGGAGGGAATAAAAGAGGTTATTGTCACAGAGGCAGTAACCTGTAAAATCTGCAAAGCTGCCTTCATCTTTTCCCTTTGCCGTCCAATGTTTCAACACCTTAGCTCAGCTGTTGGTTTTCTGTTAGGCTTACTGTCAAAATAAAAATTAAAAAAAAAGATAGTGGCTGAAAGAAAGAGAGAGGAAAAAGAGAAGGGATCAGCCATCTTCTTTTTAGAATTTCATAAAGGATTATGTTAAATTTCTTTTTTTTTTCTGCTTCCCTAGTTTGTTAACATTTACATTTAATCTCTCTTTGATACTTCCCAGAATCTGTTTTTGCTTAATCTGTCTCCTTCCCTTATTCTCCTATTTTGACTAAAATGTGGCATAACCATTAGATCCAGCTCTTTAAAGCACAGGGTCAATTTTGCTTTCCCTCATTTCTGCTGCCAACAGCCAGCATCATGTGAGGACAGAGGGACCTTTTAGCAGTGAAATGTACATCATTTTGAAACCCTCCCTTCATCTGCACACATAGTTTTAGTTTAATGACCAAGGAATTTTACAGGTCACAGAAGGAGGTTATCTAATACTGACCTTAGTAGTGACATAGATCTGCGTTTAGAGATCACTGGGACGTAGAAGTGGTCACAAGAGGGCTGTTATCTGAGCAATTTTTCCTACTCATTTTTTCAAGTCTTCTTTGGTTCCTTAACAGCCTGCTAGCCCACACTGTGCACAACACTGTTGTTGTCACTGCACTTGGGCCTACCTGCTGTCAGATAAAGTTTGCCACACCAGCCTGGCACCTCTTTGTTAACACAAGGCACGAGAGCTGACCGGGAGGGGCAGCTCCAGGCCAGCGAGCCCAAGCAGTTCCCAGTTGCACCAGCCTGACCAGCAGATTGTCCAAGAGGGCCTCAGAGTTGTAATCAGGCCACAGGAGTGAACGAAGCCATGCTGGCCAGGGAGCCTGTCCTCATCCCCCAACATGAGGCACAGGCTTCTCCTGGTGTCCAGGAGGAATAGGGGTACTCATGGAGCCGCAAGCACCTTGGTGAACGAGCTTTTGTGGAATCAGCAAGCTGGACGTGCCCAGTATCCTGAGGCTATAAAGCTCCAGAGTCATGTTGTGACTAAATCCTCAGAACACAGAGCTAAAATGGATTTTCTGTCCTTTTTTCTCACCTGCAGCCGTGCTCTGCAGTTTGATTTAAACCTTTGCTTCCATGCCACAATTGCACACGCATTAGATAGGAGGTTACTTCTTCCAAATTTCTCCCTGTTGTTTTCCTACTTTTACTGCCTGCCCTGCAGCATTGCCCCAGAGGGATTATCCCTTATCTCCCATTGCACCTCTGCATGCTCTCCTGACCGCTGTGAGAGCTTTTCAGTGTCGGCTGCCTCAGACAATCCCACCATGCCAGTGGTGCTGCACAGCTGCCCTCCCGTGGAGTGGGGACATTGTACAATCAGTGGGATTTGTCTGCTGTGGGTGGCTCTGCCCAGCTCCCATCGCATCCTTCTCTGACTCTGCTGATGCTTTTGTCTTTCCAACACCTGAACGGTGATACTGATGCACCCCCCTTGATGCTGAGCTCTTTCAGATCCCCGTTATTAGAGATATGAATTCTGCTTGAGGAAACGTAATATCTGAAGCTTGGTTAAAAGATAAGATGTCTCAGTCATGTGACCACAGATGTGTGAAAGGGGGACAGACAGATAGGCAGCTTGTTTTGCACTAGGCATTGTCATGTTTCTCCAAAGAGGACAGTCATAAAACCTGAGTCTGTAGATAAAAACCTGCCACTGCTTTCTGTGGAGCCTGGACGTAATTTGGCTCCAAATGAAGACAAACTTGTGCATTTCTTCAACTATTTGCATGATCCTTTTGAGCTTTGTAAGCTCAACTAAAAGTACTAAATCCAAGCCATTACTGATTTGGATTTTAGTGCCCAAACCTCACTTAATGAGGTATATTAAGCCTAGTTCTGCTTATCATATCTCCCATTACAGGGGCATAATTAATGCTGAGTAGAAACCAGGTTTACTGCCCTGCAAAAGATCTTCCATTGTCAAAAATGCCGAGACAAATCCAACACCTTTCAGAGAAAGAGAGGTTTGACTTCACTCCTTTTGTTAAAGTGGTTTCGCTTTGTGTAAGTAAATACTCATTAAGAAGAAGAGTGAGGAAAGTGCTCATTAGGTTTATAACATGCTCATGGGATGTGGAGGGGACAGGTTGGGATCCCTGTCTCTGTTAATACTGATTTCCTCAAAGGCAATGAAGTGCTTATAGTGGAGGAGCCCGAATGGTTCTCTCCACGTGTAGGCAATAGACAGGTAAGGCTCCTATCTCAAATGTGGGAGTTACAAGGACTTGGACCCATCGTTTCCATGTTTTGTAACAATTCACTAAAAAATTTCGTTCCTTCACTGAGGACTGAATGCTCTCTTAAGCTGTATCAACAGTTCCCTCTGGGGTTTAGAAATATTTCCTGCCAGAAATGGCACACACATTTCCCCCAACTCAGAAAATTTCGGTTTCATTTAATTGACGTTTTCCAAGAAGAAACATATTAACCCTTCAGTTCCCTGCCACCTCTAGGTTTAAGTGAATCTCATTGATTTTACTGTTTAGAAAAGGAAGATAGTACTTTCTCTCTCCCTTCTGCAGCATGGCTACTGTGTTCTGCAAACACTTCTCTTGTTTTAGAGAGCGAGGAAGGAAGGAAGGAAGGAAGGAAGGAAGGAAGGAAGGAAGGAAGGAAGGAAGGAAGGACAAACTATATAAGAAATAGAGTCAGTCTGGCCTCCACAACAGTTTTTGCTATTGTGTACGACAGAAAGAATCAGGAACAAAAGTAATGGTTCAAGTCCCACTGAACTAAAGCAATTTAGCAATAGGGAATTGTTCAGCTCACAGATAGGATGGAGACCTCAGTGCTCAGTGGATCATCAGTTCACTGGAGGCTTGGTGCAAGTCAAGTAAATTAGAGTGTTCTCCTGGTGTCTTGGCACTTGGTACAGCCCAGGACACGAGGAGCAGCTGATACAACCTCTGACGAGTGACAACCATCAGAGAGGGAAGGTTGCTGTGGTGCAATAGATTCTGTACTAGCAGTACAGGCATGAAAGACAACTTGTCCCCTCTCCGAGGGAGCTGCTGTCAGCAGTGTGCTCTCTCCCTCTGTATGATTACACACAGACATGTGTACATGCCTGTATGTGTAGTTCTTCAAGGGAAAAAAAGGAGGTGAAAATGTCCTGGTTTTTCCATTACATTTGCCCTCAAGCTTTCGTCCCAAGCTGAATAAGAAAGCGAGAGCACATCAGAGAGGAACCAGCCTACACCCTTCTCAGCAACAAGAAAGGTATCTGGTCGTGTTGTCACCCCTGCGCCATGACGTACACAATCAAGAATTCTTGGCGGATGATAAGAACGCTCTGCTATAAATTTGGGTGGTTTGTGGGTGCTAGCACAGCAGGGGCAGCCTATTCTGGAAGGGATCAGAGAAACAGAGCAGGCAGCAGGAGCAAAAGCTCCATTTTCCCCCTCCTGAGGCAACACATCTGACACAATTGGCAGCTCATTTCTCCTGCCCTCGGATGCGAGCTGCCTCTGAATGCCTCCCTTGTGCTAGGGCTGGTACTGAGCTAAATGTGGGCCTGGTGCCAATGATTACAATTCCCATTAGCTGGAATATACATTAACTTCAGAGGTTTCAGACCTCTCCAGCAAGGGAATTGCCTGCTGTATGCATCCATTATTTTTCTGGAAGAGAAAGAACTCTGTTTCGTGCCTGTTATTCACTCACACAATCTGTTTGTTTTAGTTTATTCTGGGATTTTTTAGGAAGCTGGCACTGTTAAAAACAGTTTTATGAAGGCCATGAGGCAGTTTTGTCACCACAATGCAGCATTTTGTGCTGTCATGCAACGTGGCACTGGGCTGCAGCTGCTGGGGATGAGGATATGCCCCAGCCACAGGCAGCTCCTGGAGCCTGGTGGGATGGCTGGAGGTTTGCATCTACCTCTGCCCCACCACCTATGTGCACACAAGGTGAGAGGATGCCCTGTGAGCCTGAGCAGGGAGCCAGGGATCACAACTGGGAAGAGTCTCCGGAAAGCTGCAGAGATTTAAAGCAGTTGTGAGAGCTCTTTTAAAGCTAGGGCATTACCTGTGCTTTCCACCACCCTTTGCTTCTTTATCCTTGATCAAATCTCCCGCCCTGGGCAGATTTTAGCTATAAGCTTGAGTTGTTAAATCAATGAGCTGTCTCCTCTCCTGAAGCCTAAGATACAGTCTAGGGCTTTAGGATGCTATTCGCTTTACAGCTGTTTATCAAGAAAAATCCTGGTTCACAAGTCTGAAAAATGTGTTTTGAACAAAAATCCAACACTTAATGTGCTCGGGTTATTGATTGTTACTTTAGTCTGTGCAGCCTAGGAGATTTAATTGGTTCTGACCTCCTTTTCCTCTCCAACCTGTGTGTTATTTTCTGCGCTGTCAGTAAAACTGTGTCTCAACTCTTACCACTATGATATAGTTTCTGTTTCACTAAAGGGGGCCAAAGAAAGTCCTGGACAAGTGAGTAACCAATATCTGCTGTCACTCTTGCGTGTCCTCACACCTCCCTACACCTGAAACAGGGGTCTTGATTTTTAATCTGAAGAATCTGGTCACTTTTTTCATCTCCCAAGGCTTCTAAACAAATCTGTGTGCTAAATATCCCTGTTGGTTATGTCAGCTGGGAATCCTTCCGGATGTGACCTGATTGAAATAAATAAAGTGAAATAAAGTGACTCCCTTCCTTCATCTTGGTGGCTCATTGCAATCGTAGGCACAGTATGGGGGATTGATCAGGCACCGAAAGCGCCCCAGGGCATCAGCAGAGGTGAGGGCTTTGTGTACTCAGAGTGGCACAGACAGGCTCTGGCTGAAGGATTTTAGAGTCTAAAGAGATAAACAGATGAGGAACAAGGGCAGCATTGTCCTTCCTTTTCTGCTCACAGGTAAACAAGGCAGAAAAAAGTCAATGTTTTACTCAAAGTTTGCATTTTACCTGAAGTAAATGTTTGCCCGCATCACACAAAGAAAGAAATGGAAGTGTCCCCGAATTGCTCTTCAAGACCTTTGCCACAAAGTTGTTCTCACATTTGAAAACTTTGCTGCTTCAGGAAAAGATGAAATGGTTCCCTGGAGGTGTGACAGCCGAGCATACTGGTAGCAAGGAAAAATAACTCTTGCCTCTCTAAAGATCTGCACATTCTCAGTGGACCTGAGGTGTCAGGCACACATCAGACTTCCCATTTTTTGAGGAGGTTTTGTCTTCCTGCGTCCTACCTACCTGCAAACTGGTTTAAGGGGCTTCTTTCGGAGACTAGGAACTATCGATTTCCGTTTTGCCGGAAAAATGCAGTTGGTTTGTGATTCCTCAGTGTCAAAATGCTCAGTGGAGGAGGGAAGGCTCACTTTCCAGAGGGCAGTGTTTGGTATCTGAAGGTTCAGGCTTTGCTTTGCAGGCCGCCTCTTGCGTCTCTCATTGCTTTGTTCACACGGCTGCCCAAGAAGAAGGGAAGAGCTGGACCACCCTTCTGCTTCTGCCTGAAGGGAATGGTTTGAGTTGTTCTCTCACCTCACTCCTGTATTAAGTCCCCCACCCTTCCCTGAAGAGCCCTGCCAGTGCTCCACTGGAGTAAACAAGTGGGAATATCAACATGTTAAAAGGCAGAAGCGACAGATGGAAGTTTTCAGATCAGGAATCAAATTTCCACGTTGCACTTCCCTTTGACTCCGGTTTTATTTCAGGTTTTTTGCACAAGAACCCAGCTCTGTTCAGTTCCTGTGTCTGTTTGCTGATGTCATAACCTCACCTGCATCTGGCACCCACTCCTAACCCTGCCCCTCTTTTGCCACCCTCTCTGCACGATCCAATCTCATCCCACTCCAGTTTGAGCCTTCATGCAATGCTACTGCATTACACACCACCTCTAACACTACCACCACATAATCCATCTTTTTTTGTGTCTCTAATCTCTTGATTTTATAATTATTAGCCAGAGTCTTTGCCTCTGTCTTTACCCCAGAACAATTTTATCCACAATTTTGATAAGCCGATGAATCTTATACTCTGAACTGAAATGTAAAATCTCTAGAAAGCTCTGCTCTGGCTATCCCTGATAATGAGTGGAAATGAGCTTATGTTCAGCATTTGGTGTTTCACTCTGCTCCTGAGATAGCACCCGTTATTCCTGGGTTTGTATTGTCAAGCTCTGTTTTTGTTTTGCTTTGGATTTAACATTTCATAACATTTACTGAGGAGACTTTTTTTCCCCGCAGTTCCGAGGATTTAATCATGAAACTCCCCCTGCGAATGTTCACTGCTGTCATTGCTGGCTTTGCAGGCTGAAAAGCAGGAAATGCTCTGCATAGCTGACCTTCCTTTATGATATTAGCAGTGATTTGTGACAGATACTTCTTGTCTGCTGCATTTCAGACCCCGTTTTACAGTAGCACTGCTAACAGCATTTTCTGTTGCTTAACTGTAAGTCACGGCCCTGCTGTTTACACTGGCTTTGTGCCACTGGAGCTTACCCTGGCGGCCAACAGGTTGCAACAAAGAAGACCCGATGGGATCTTTGGAAAGTTAAATTCTCCAAAAGTGTTGTGCCGCATTACTCAGCAAGGTCTACGTGCTTACGGGCTGGTATAAATCCTCGGAGGGTCTCTCAGGGAGGTGTAGCTGTAGTGATTTACATCAGCAGCTGCCCGAGCAGCCACAAGGAATGTTAACAGTCTGCATTTCTGAAAGGGCAGCAAGAGAAATCAGCCTGCCATCGGTGACTTTCTGTGCTAGCTCCTGCTGGCTACTGACTCCTTCTCCTGTCTCCGTGCTCCTTCCACTGCAGATTGCTGTGGGCAGCAGCACCCGGACTGATGTTTGAGGGACTGAACAAAAAAGTCTCTGGCATGTGCATCATTAGGTGGCATCATTAACTTCTGCGGAGTCTGACACACATTTGACCAAAGCTGCCTTACTGACACATCATTTTTGTGAAGTCTTGGTTTAGGGAAGACCCTGGCTCACTGTCGCTGGGCTGAAACTGTGAGCATCACTCTGAGCTGTATTCACAGCTCCAGTTTCAGTATCTAGGCTATCTGCACAGTGCCTGGGGAGAAAGGCTGATTTCTGAGAATGTTTCACATAATCCAGGCTGAAACACAGAGACTATCTAAGCTAGTCAAGAGGAAATACCAAGAAGAAAGGGACGTATTAAATTTTGTGCCTCTTTGGAGCTTAAAGCTAGTGGGAGTTATTTGTCTCTGCTCAGGTTTTCATTGCAAACATGAGTCCTCCCTACTTTTTGTCTCTAAAGCAGGAGAGAGATCTCTTCTTAGATACTTAACACACTCAACTAGGAACAAAGAACCTGGATTCAAATACCTCCTCTACTTGAGGCAACTTGAACTTTCATCTTTTATATGAGCTTGGTGAGTAATGCAATATCGATGGAATGTACCCTGCTTCCAAATAAAAAAGATGGATAGGCAGTAAGACCTGCATCTTGTGTGTGAGTGCTGTGATCGTGGCAAAAAGCACCATCCTCCTTTTCCTTCTCTCTGCCACAGTAAATATTTAATTACCTCTCACAGACAGCAAGAGATTCAGCAGCAGAGCTGAAAAACATCGTCCCAGAAGATCCTGCAATTCAGGTCTTAGGGTATTTCTTATGGAGTATATCCACATCTCCTCGGGCAGAGAATGGGCTGAGCCAGGACACCTTATAAAGCAGACAACTTCTCAAACACGCAAGTCACAGAGTGAAATGTGTTCCCCATCTGCTTCCTGAATATGTGGAAAAAACTGAAATGTGCAACATGGGACTTGAGAAGGAGCCTTTGCAGTCATGTGTTTCTGTGAGTATTAAGACAAGTCTCAATGTTTTGTTTGAAATAGAAACTAGGACGTGAGAAGCTCTGTTTTTTAAGGTAGATACAGTGATACAAGCATTTCAGAAGCCTCACAAGGGAAGCTCAGGCGCACAAAGAATTCAGATATCTGCAAAGCTGCATGTGCAGAATTTAAATTTCAGTTATTTAAATGTAAATCTGTAAAGTATCAGCTCAGCATCTAAGTGCTCCTGCGAATGTGAGCTCAGGCAGCTAGATGAAGGCAGCAAGGGAGCTCTGGGGCACAAGGACAGCTAAAAGGTGCCTTAAAATCCCTTCCAGCTTCCAACTCATGGCACTGTGTGGCCATGTAAGGTTCATCCTGGCTGTGGCTGCTCTGAGGCTTGGTGAGATTCTGACATTCAAATTGTTGCTGCAGGAAGATGCTCAGCTGAGGGGCCAGCAATAGTCATTATGGACTCTGGGGTTCAAATGCCAGCACTCTAGTTTCAAAAGACCTTTTCTTCTCCTAGGAGCCTGTGCACAGCTATTTTTTTTCCCTCTCTTTGTGCTCCTTGTTAAGAGGGTATTTCTTGGCCTCTTGAAAAAGCCTCTTCTCTTTTTGGTAGATGGCAGTGGCGCTGCGTGAGCTCCTGCAATGTCACATCAGTCCCTTTCGTTTTGGGCAGAGGAATGGATCTGCTCTCAGTGTCTGCCCCCAGGTCTGCCATCAGTTCATTCAGTGAGTGAGTCACTTGGCGTGGATGTCTCCATTTCTCCATCCCTGTGGTGGGCAGGACACCAATGTCTGTGTCACGCACATTGTTCCACTGTGCTGGCAGGCCGGCAGGCAGATCCTGCAATGCCTATGGCACAGGGCAGGGCTCTGGCTGCAGAGCAGAGTTTCTTGCTCAGAGGAACTTTCCATACACGCTCTGTTTTCCTATTGAAACAGGGTAATTTAACAAAAAAAAAAAAAACAAAAAAAAACCTCTGTCTGTTTGACAGAAGATTTGCAAGGGGCACTCACAGTGACTGAGGTATCAGGGCAGACTGCAATCCTGCCTTGGATTTGGGAGATGCTCTTCAGAGCCAGAGGTGAACTGACATCACGAGATGGTATTCCCCAGTGAAACAGAAATTATTTTCCTTGGAAGACCCACAGGCTCCTGATCACCCATTGCCTTGTTTCCCCTTCCATTCACTTTTTAGATTATGTTATTTCACACAATGAGCTACTAAAAAGAGCACAAGGGACACCCCGCTGGATACACTGGTCACTCCAGAGCATCTCCTGGGAAATTCAGGATTTCCACGTATCCAGGCTGAAGCTGTCCTTCCACCATGACTGCGTCTGTGATGGGAAGAAAGACAGCTTTGGAGTACCACCCTGCTCTCACTCTGCCTGTGCTGCAAAAGGTCAGCTGGAAGCTTCCCTGTAGGCTCCTCATGCACTTCTTTCCACCCTGCCCTATTTCCAGGTTCCTCAAAAGGACTTGTGGGAATAACAGTGACAGACAGCCACTGACAGCAATAGGATGGAGGACTCAAATGGAAAAGTTGCTAGTTAGTATCTGTTCATTGGAGTTGCATGAATGTCCATTTTCACCTCAAAAAGCCTGCCAGAGGCAGCAGTCACACCTTTCCAGTGCCCGAAAGGTCTCGCAGGTACTGGGAGCACTGGAGGACTTGCAGCTCCAACACCTAAATCTGCGAGACTTGGCAAAACATAAATATTCACCTTAACATAGCTGTGACACTTGAGTCTAGCACTACACTGATTTCAGACCTGAATATTGACCAGCCAGCAGCCCTCAGCCTCCTGGCTTCAGCAGCATGGCACCCTCTCCTTCTCCATGCACCTTCAGGATGAATTCTTCACTCTGAAACTCCCCTGCTCTATACTTCCAAAGCAATGTAGGCATGGTTAATATTTATAAATAGTGAGGATTTCTACCCTGCTTCAGCACTCATTACAGTTGCAGTGATTCAAACCTCCAGCACAGACAGGAACTGCCTTGAGCTGAAATTGAGCAACTATCTAATAAAATATAGTCATGAGACGAATAGGAGTTATACAGTTGAAGTGCCTTGAGCATACTTGAAAGATTTATTTCCTGGCTTCCTCTGGAAGGATTTTTAATAGGGAGGATTTGACTCTGTGTACATATATATATATATATATATCCATATAAGAGAGAAAAAGATTTTACAGTTTTAAGGGGGGAAAGGGACATTTACACTTCTTGAGGGGATGCTACAGAGAAGGCATTCTTTATTTTACGTGGACCTGTTATATTTACAGCTGCTACATTTCCTGTAAGAAAACAGATGCGAGTGCATCATTCACAGTGTTAAAGGCGAATTTGCCATGCAGTTGTGGTAGATGCAGAGAGACACTCCAAGCTGTAGTGCCTGAAGACTGCCCTGTGGAGTGGGATGTTGAACCACAGATGGGTAGAGATTGTATTTGGGCTCAGATGAGGAAGAGGCTGCTGGAGAGGATTCTGTAGCCAGACTCAGATTAAGGAGAAATAAATAACAATTAAGAAATATAATATATTATGTAAGTTCAGAGCAACATCTCCAGGGTCTGAAAAAGGAGAGCTTAGTAATCATTTCATACTCTCCTATCCTTTTGATCTGTACGTCTGTCTTACCACACATCTCTTCTGTCTCAGATGCAACTCCTCTGTTGTTCCTAGGATACTTGCTCCAGAGGCTGGAAGTAGAGGGGAAATTAGGCAAGGAAGTTCCTAGGACTCTTCTCCTCAACCTTTCTAGGCTGGATATATAAAGCAGTGGCAATTAGCAAATAGAGGAACTGTCCCATTGTTGCCCACCAGAAGACACAGCCGTTCTGCAGGGCTGACTCCAGAACATGGCTCTGATTCTGGCTTAGGGAGGGGAAAGAGCCTGTCCAGCCTCCTTAATCCCCTCTAATCAGCTGTTATTATGTTTCTTAAATGTAAGAAATTACATGATGCAGCACCTCAGAAATTTCCATCCACATTCTCCAAATAACACTGTAAAGATGTTCCTTTGTCACCCCACAGGATTTTAAGTTCTCTCATAATTTTCTTCCATTTCTCAAGCCTGCAATGTGCGTCCCAGGTAATGCTTCTTCCTCGTCTACATGACTTTAAAGAATTTCGTCCACAGAAACGACATTAAGATCATCGTTCTTGATGCACGTCATGTCAGAGTTGGCCAAGCTGATGACTGAATCTACCTGCTTTGAGAACAACTCATGCTATCCTAAGTGACTTGAGCAAAGTAGGAATAATCCTCTCTTTTTCTCTTTCCCCCTCTGTAGGGAACATAGAACTTGGTTTCCTCCAGCTCCATAATTTCTGGGCAGACACATGAGTGAGCCCACACCTAACTTCAACCCTGCATTCAGACCCACCCCTAATATGTTGTGGTAACAAGAGTATATAGAGAGAGAGTTGGTGAGCCACCCTCCGCTTGAATTGCACCTTTTGTCATCTCCTTGGCATGGGAAATACTGTCTTGCATTCATGTGCTGTTCATGTGGGAGTAACCTAAGGCAGTCTGAGCATAGGAAAATCTGTACTTGTAGGAAAAGAAGTGGAGTTGCCTTCAGCAAGAAAACCTTATTTGACCCTCCTCCTTCCTTTTCAGCTGCTGTTTCAGCTGGGACGGAGAAGAATGAGGGGACTGAGGCTAAGGACAGATGTTGGCATCAGGCACACAGGAGTTGAACAGGTTTTCTCCAAGCCTTCCTGCCAGTGCACATTAATCCTGAGCCACAGTGCCCTCTGTACTTCCAGCTCTTGATCCTTTCCCTTAATCCTTCTATTTATACCTTCTGAGCTGGAGTCTCCTTTCTCATGTGCCAGTTTTACACCAGTATAAATTCATGGATGTCTGTGTGTTTGTTACTGGCTCACTCTCACCCATAAAAGAAGAGAATTAGACTCATCACTGCTAGATACCAAATGGAGTATCCCCTATCCCTTGGTTATGTAAATACTCCTTTTATTCCTGTTTTTCTTCAGTCTGTTCCAACACACAGCAGCCTGCTGTTATTCTGCTGCTGTATTCCCAAAATGTACCCCACGATGCTGCTGCTGAAGCTGTGTCAGGGACACTGCATACCTGCAACTTCCTCCGTGCTGAGTCAGTCTGGGATAAACTCTTCCAGGGTTGTGTTCCTTGGCAGCAGCATCAGCCAGGAGATGTCTATCAGTAGCCTTTTAATTTTTTTCACCTTCATCCCTCCACGTTCAGCCTGGCTAATGTAGGCTGTCCTTAGGATTGTTTAGTGTTCCTCATAGTTCCATTGAGGAGAGCCAGTTAAGGATTTGGACCTTCCTGCTCTCCATACTGGCCAAATGGAGGAAAAGGCCAGGACTTGTCCTGCCTAGAACTGAAATCTAAAGGCAGCATGATATGTTCTTAATAAAGCTGTGATTATATGAATCACAGTAGCAAAATGTTCTTGCAGAGCTCAGGCCCCACTCCCTGACTTAAGCGTCCAAGGGCGGCTGTCCATCATTCCAGAGGAGGGATTCGCCTTGGCCAGGGGTTAGTGTGTAGCCCCCTGTGTTACAGAGGAGTAGCTGCAATCCCAGAGCCTCTTTTAATGAAGATACTTGCGGCTGTTTATTGGACAAAAATAAATTCCAACTGGCCCATATAACAAACGAAACTCAACGACAAAAATGTAATGATATTTATTCAGCCAGCTGCCAGCAAACTCACATGCACTATGAGTCATTCCAGATGTGGATAAAAACAAAGTCTGTCTGTGAATGTAAGTTTCCTGATCCCGAGGAGACTTGGTTTGGGAGAGGAGCTGCGCGCTGACTTCAGCTCTACTCAGAAGAACAGGCAGGTTCTTCTGCAAAGGGGGAGGGGGAGAGGAAAAGCCATTATTTATTCCTGAAAAGAAAGGAGCTGGGAAATAAAAAAATCTGCTATACAGCTAGAAACACATATTTGAAAGAGAAGGATGCTTTGGAAGACTTTGGTGCTGCTGCTGTTCTATTACAGTGCTCATGCCACTGTGACCCACAGATGGAGCAGAGGTAAGATTTAAACCTGAAAAACTATTTAAGAGAAAAATTTGAGTTGTAGATTTGGTCTGAAAATATATAGCATTATACATGTGTATATGTATATGTGTATATATATATACACACAATTATACAATTTTTCCCTCCCAACTCTGGAATTTTTTTCTCCGTTAAACAGGTCAGCTAAAAATATACAGATAAATAGAATAATACACATGAATAAGTGCAAAAAGGTAAAATTCTATTTGTATTCTATTATAATAAAACTATATAAAATGCCCCAAGAACCAGAATTACATTCTTGCATTTTTCCTTTCTCTCTTTCGAATTTTTCTCCTGCATTAACAAAAAATATGGTATGAAACCTTAAAGTGAAAGCTTGTGCAGTCACAGGTGGCAGATTCTGCTCTAGCAGGACGATACCTGGTAATAGTAAAGAAAAGAATGCCTGGATTGTGCAAGGTGCCTGGGAATGCTGCTACCCTGCCCTGGCAGAGGAGCACAGATAACCCAGAGAAAGCGACCTGATGTGTTATCAGGCTTCAGCTGCCAGTGTGACAATACACAGTCGTGACATGTTTGTATTCAAGTGTGTGACAGCAGCATATGGAATGTTTGGGGACTATGGGATTGCATAGGAGATGTTTGCTTCAAAGCTGGTAGTGATGTCCTTTCCCTTTTTTGGTTTTATTCTCTCCTCTGGTATTTGGCATGGGTTCAGTGGCTGCTGGAAGTGGAGAAAGGAAACACCTCCCGAAAGATTTATTTGGTTCTGATATTGAGATTCACAGATGTTTAAAGGAACCGGAGTCTGCTAAAAAACAGAGCATTCAAATGCCTCCCTCCCTACTCCAGTGTCCCATGTCTTCCTCATCACAGCTGGTACCATTCTAATCTGCCATTTGGGTTTGTTTTTTTTGATTTTTAGGAGAGGGAGTGGTTGAGGGAATTAATGGAGAGCTACACAATCCTGCTCAGGCCGTATGAATGCTTAATTTTTCCTTACAATGCTTAATTGTTCCTTAGAGAAATCCCTGTTAGTGGGAGCTCACTGGCAGGGCATTGACCTGGGGCTCACCATGGCAGGTTCTTTCCACAAGTTTTTCTTCAGACTCTTGGCTGGTATCCCACGAGTCATTGTACCTGCGTGTGCCTTACTTTTCTCTTCTGGTGTAAGACGGGAAACAGCACCAATTTTCATCATAAGATCCTGTAATTCTGTAGGTAAGAATTTGTCATTCCAGGGATGACACAAAAATGTGAGAAAATCAGAACTAGATCTGTATATATTAAAAAAATCCCACAACCCCACCCTTTGGAAGAATGATGTCACCTTGCCTAAGAAATGGAAAAAAAAAATTAAAAAGCAAAGGGAGTTAATTTTCATGGAATAATCACTATGCAATTCAAGGATGTCCTTCACTTTTGCTAACACACTTATTTTAATTAAACAACATCTCAACCCTAAAAGGAATTCATGCAACTATTAAAATCCAATTTTAATCACCATGAATATTTAAAGAAAAACATCAGAACTCTATTGTGCCTTTTGGGAAAGCAGATTTTTCTCAAGCTGGAAGCTCTAGCGCTTGTTTTTGGAGACTTCAGAGGGAAGAGAAGATTCATTCCCTGTTGTGATAAGGAGTTCAGTTGTCACAAATAGTGTGTGCAGGCATTTTCTGAGGAGGAAACTAGATTTCTTTTCCACATCTACTGGGACTATTCTGCTCTAAAGATGTTTTAGAGGCATGACTCCTTCAGCAATAACTACTTCAGTGAACCTCCACTCCCCTGAACTATGTGTCAGCCCAACCAAATCTGCAGAATCCAGAGAGGGCCCAAATGTTGTGTTAATTTTGGAATTGCTTAGAAACCTAAGCTAAAATTTGAGTACTGAGAAATGACGCATTCTTCTGCACACTCAGAGCTCTTCCCTCCCTCCACAAGTGACAACCGAGTCATGTTTAGGTTAAACCTCAGTCATTTAAGTCTTATCCAAGTCCTGATCTGGGTTTTGCAATGAAAAGGCAAAGACAGATCAGCATCTGGTCTGGCGGAAATCACAGATCTGTGTATCCTCTCCATGTTGGCTTGTCATCCGGATTGTTTACAAATCAGTAGGGCAAAGACCTTGCTTTAATTGCCAGCAGTTGTTGTTTGCAATAGAAAGGAGCAGTCAACATTGTATACAACAAGGTCTGGCTTTTACCATTTTTCCACTGGGAAGCACTGGGGCAGCCTGGGATCCCCAACGCTTGTGACCAATCATTCGAGCTTTGGCTCAAGCAAAACTCAGACGTGAGAAAAGATGAACACACTCGTGCTGGCTGGTGACTGGGAACTCCTGACTGACACCTCCCTCTTCCCTTTGCTTAGAAGCATCAATGAGTAGGGAGGGGAAGAAAAGCATTTCTGGCAGGAAAACAGAGTGCTTTATTCTTTCCTTTTTCTTTTTGAACTGCCTCAGCCCTTTGCATTAAAAATCTCACACACACTCCTCAGCCTGACTTGACCGAGTTGTGAACACTGGTCCAGAAATCACAGGCAAGGCCTGGTCTTTAGGATGGGCGTGCTTAGAATAATAAAGAAAATGTCCTGAATGATGATGAAATAATTTTCTTGTCATCACCTCAGGTTTCCTTGAGCCTCTTATAGGCTTAGCTGCATAGAATTACCCTCTCAGATTTTGTGAAGTTCCTGTCTAGGGAAAAAAGGTAATGACAAAAGGTAATTAAAAGCCTCTGCTGACTTACTCCCTATGCAATGGCAGAGGTGAGGTCATATAAATCCTTCAAGTTCCAAATAAGAATTCCAGATCTTAAGAGATGTTTCTTTTGAGGAAACCAAGGAACAAATCCTGGGTTTTGACAACAAAAATAAGCAAAAAACCTCCTCCATGAAGCTATGGCAACCAGAGACGGTGTCAGTGCTTGCCAGTTGCTTCCATCAAACTTCTTTGAGAAGTACCAATCCACTGGAGAGCAGGAGCCAGCCTTATGAGCACGACAAGGGTTGTCTGTTCCCTGAGGAGAAACCCTAAGGCAATCCTTGTTAGCACATCTCATCTCAGCTGGCTGGGGTTTATTTGCCGTGAAGGCTGCCTGATTCTAATAAATGGGGCACACAAACAGTAGCATCCTTGCCGTGTGCTTACTCAGGGAGGGAAGATGCAGGTTTCTTGTGGCTGTGGCTTTTGGGGAGTGCAGAAGCAGCTGCAAGGGTAAGTTCACCCCTCAGTGGAGGCTGGAAAAGGAGATGTTGAAAGACACAAAATAAGAAGGTAAAATGCTTTTCACCCATCAGTGTCGTAAGGATATATCAGCACCACAGAGGTTTCATGCTTTTGGGGAGTTTTGTGCTGCTCCTTCCAGACCTCAAAAGCAGCATTACGGTCCCATCCAGATCCATGTGTTCCACGTGCATTATTTTCTACCCAGTCTCCAATGGCTGGTGAAAGTCAAATGGCTGTTTGAGAGCACCAGGGGAAGAGTTTGCTCTCCTTAAAGGTTTTCTGCAGAAGGAATTCCTTGAACAAATAGAAGGTACACCCTCCTTGATTTCCCCACAACATTGCAAATTCTTTTTTTTTATTATTTGCTCTAGCATTGTGGTAGCTCAGTTTGTGAGTTTGATGGAGCAGCTGCTACCTGAGCAACTTTTGCCTGCTACTTCTGCTTGTGGGCTTAGCAGGAGCAGGCTGGCAGCTCTCCAGTGCCAGGAGAGGGAAGACTGCGTAGAAGAGAGAGAGAGACTGGCTGTTGCTAGAAAGCCAGCCAGTACCTTTGTAAGGAAGCAGTGTTTAATATATTCTAATATAGTTTAACATATTCTGTCTCCGCTGTCATTTGGTTGCTGGTGATCTCTGCTGTGTGTGCAAAGATCGAGTGCCTCAGAAATTAGAGCATGCCCTTCATTCCCACTCCTTTTCATCTTATTTCCCTCCCTTCCCTGCTGCACCTCATAGTGCATCCTTACAGCCAGGCACTCCCTGCTTGAGCAACTTCTGGGGTTCCACTGCCCACAGTAACCCTTGTTTGACATTTTTGGGATGGAGAACAGGAGCAAAGGGAATGTGGCCTGAACAGAGCCTGTAATTGCCACACAAATGGTCAAACACATAGACATTTATGTACCCAGCGCTCCTTCAGCAAACCAGGTTATGGCCTGGGTTATTTGATATGTGACAAAGTTTCCAGAGGTCCGGTCCAAGCATAAAAAGAAGTTACGTCAGCTGGACCAGCTACCAGAAATTTTAAAATTGTAACATCTATCCAACTTCCTTTAAATTCTATAAAGACGTTGTTATCCACTTCTTAAAATGTGCAGTGTAAATGAAAGATATGAAATGCTATGAAGCAGCGCCAGCTCTGTCTAAGCCTGACTGTGTAAAGAACATTACTTCTTATGAGGAAAATACAGTATTTCCCTTTTCTCTGGCTCTCATGTGATCACTTGGATAACTGCCTCAACTCCCCCAACTTCCCTGCTTGTTGGGCCCATTCCAATGACCTCACTGGAGCTGCAAAAGGCGTGATTAATCTGCTGCAAAAGTTTTTCCCACCTGCCTGAGTCTGTTCCATGAGTCTGCCCAGTTCCTGGGAATGCATGTTTGTGGGCTGGAGTCCCCTGATGCAAATTATTTCTGCATCAAATATTGCAAGTCTGTCTGTAAGGAGATGAAGGCACTTCCTGAAGAAGGTCGGGAGAGGGATTCATTGTTAACACAGCTGCAAAGGTAGCTGGAATATCATAGCCTCTGAGTGGATTTTAACCATGGTAGGATAAATATCCGATAAGGTAGGGCTGTGACTGTAATCAAAATCCATTCTAGCATGTCCTGATTCCCCAAATGCTCCTTTAGGGCCAGACTTAATTAATTTAACCTGCATGGAGGATGATTCCTGAATCAGAATTCACAGTGGATAACTGAACCTGAAAGACATGCAAAGGATGCTTAAAAAAAAAAAATAAAAAAAATCGAAGTTTCTAATCTCTTCTAGGGCAATGATGCTAAACTGTGATGAGATCAGAGGGAAGATAGATTATGGAAGTTTCCGTGTTTTAGTTTAGATCCCAGATGGATTTTGTACTCTATAAAAGCAGTCATGCTGTTAGGAAGGAAGGATCTAAGTGATTCTGAAACTTTATTCACCACAGGTAGCAGCCAAAAAATGGCTAAATCTTACTGCTCACACAGTTATAAAGTTAAAAAGAGAGAGGAACGACACAATTTTGAGGAAACCTGAGTAAATAACAAGAGGAAGACACATGAAGTAAAGCTGTTTTCCCTTTGATCTGTGCTAGATAAATGAGAACTGTTTGCTGAAAATGGCACCTGTAGCATCTTCCCGGTGATGCCAGTTCCATGCCAGTACTGAGGACTGGCAAGTCAATAAGAGATTTGCTGTTGCTGTGGTCATCTTTTTCAGAATTCCTGCAGGCTGTAGTGTCACATCTATTTGCCTCAGTTCCAGATATGGAACTGTCCTGGGATCTGGATCAGTTTGCACAAAGGTCCTCCTGTCCCAGCCAAAGTTCATCTGGGAAGCACCTCCTGCCCTTTAAGTGTCTCTTTCCACTTTCACCTGGAAACAGCTGCCTTCACCTCACCTCCAACAACCATCTCACTGCTCTTAGTGCCTGTTGATCAGCCAGTGTTCTCTTCCATGAGTGAAGCAGCTCTGAGATGAATGAAATAAACTCATGTAAAACACTGTGAGTCCCCTCCTGGTTACCTTATATTCAGCTGCTGGGCCCAGAGACCTCAATGGTACCTGGCATTATGCAAACACACAGAATAAAAAATAATCTGTCCTTCCCCAGAGAACTTTTAGCGTAATTAAGGAGAGGAAATGTTAGCATCCTTTTTCATCGTGAGGCACAGAGTCATTAAATCCTTTGCCCCAAATCTCTTCAGGATGACTGTGTGAGTGTAGTCCTGTGTACTGTTAATAGCTGTGATTTATTTTTTTATTTTTTTAAGTTCTGTTTCTGAAGCATAAAGTGCTTTTCTTGTTTTCTCGGGGTAGATCACGCCAAATTCAGCAGGAGTGTAACGACTTCTCATGCAGAAGGAAATCCTGTCAGAAGCACTGCATAGTACAGTCTAATTGAAAGGGAAGTCAGCAGGCCTTAATGAACATCATCAGGCTGCAGAGGCTGGGATTATTGGGATAGTGACAGGCAAGATGTAAATTGCTGAGGTACAAGGCTGAGTGGGGCAGCAATTAACTCTGCACGCAGTGCCTGTGCCCGGGTTCAGGGCAGGGCAGGACCCGCAGGGCAAGCCCCGGCTGCTGGAGGAGAAACTGGTGATGGCCCAAAGGCACAGCCAGGACTCTGTGAACCTCCCTGCACCCCAGTGGTTCTGCTGAGGGGAGCTGAGTCCATCCGAGATGAGAAGCCAGCTGGGTACATGGACCTGGCTGCAGCAAAACAGGGAGCTGTGCAAGTGTCTCAGTTTGAAGGGGGCAAACCAGCCTGCCCCTTGCTTTAACTTTAAAAGCACTCGAATGTGCAAACCAGCGTGACAAAAGTCAACAATAGTTTTTCTGCTCTCAGGAGTGAGGCCACAATTCATTATCTGGAATTTGGTTTCCTATAGTAACCTTGATTTTAAAAATCTTCCAGCCTGAATGAGTTATTTGTTGTTTAAATGGTGTGGGTGAAGGTGATGCAGGTCAGCTGCACAGAGAGCTGATGCTGGGAAGCAGAGGGGGAAATGTATCAAAGCATCATTAAAAGGAAAAAAAAGGCATAAGCTGCAAAGAATAAGCTGCAAATAACACTTGCTAGCATTATTTCTAAATAACAAAAAACCCCAAGGGGACTGTCATCTGTGGGGTTTTCTCTCTCCCTGGAAGGAAAGAAAGTGAAGGAAGGGATCCTGTATGTCTCTATTGTCCCCGTGTCTCTCATTACACCCAAATCCTGTTTAACTTGGCTGTTGCTAAGGCAGTTTTATGATATATGCCCTACAGCATCCTTGCTCATTCAGAGACATTAAACCAGCCCAGCTCTGCACCACAAGCTGTGGTGTTTCCATGCCTACTCAGTGACCAAGCCTCAGCCAGGAACTCCTTTTACCCTCCCTGAGATGCTCCAGGCTGCAGCAATAACCTGTCTCCACTTCTCCTGCTACCAGAGTGCTTGTGACAGCACAAGCTCAGTGCCGGGCTGGAGGCTGAGAATGTGAGGAGGAGAGAAGCAAAGTTAAATAAGCTCCACTACTCCCAATTTCCACAAACATTCCTTTCCTCTGGTGAAAGCATATGAGGCCTTTCCTGGCCCAGTTTGCTGGTTACGTTTGGCAGCCCCCCAGTTCCCCTGAGAGCAGCATGCATACCACTCGTCCTCTGGAAATTCCTCCGTAGCCACAGGGAAACAGGTCACCAGCCAGGAGCCAGGCTCCAAACCACTGAGTCTCTCTCTCTGCTCAGGAGGAGCCAGGTGGGTAGCTGAAAAAAGATGCTGAGAAAGGGAAAAATAAGTTGTTCAGTGCTCAGAGGTTATTTGGGAGGAAATGGGACAATGCTGTGCTTCGGTCTCATCTTGGAGACCCAAATTCACAAGGTCTTCTGTGATGCTTGCCTGGCCCCCTCACCCCGTGGCAGAGCACGGGGGAAGCAGAACACTTCAGATAGGTTTTGCCTAATTGTAAAGAGAGTAAACTGCCCTGGACTGGATGTGGATATCTGCTGCAAGCCAGAACATCAGGATTTAATCGTCTCCGTCCATTTGGCAGGTGATGGCATGCCACAAAAGGACTTGATGCTTCTAATCTCTTCCCTGTCTTGGGAAGAGTAGAGACTTTCCAGTCTGGCAGGGATAATTTGAGCCACAAAGAGGGAGACAGAGACAAAGGCAAAGGACAGATATACTGAGAAAGAACAGGGAAAAAGCTGGAGATAAAAATGAAAGGGGTACGAAGGAGAAGAAAAACGAAGATAAAGGAAAGGTGCAGAGAGAGAGAAAATGTATAAATATGGATGGGAAATATTAAAGCGCACATCCAGTCAAGATTAGAGTAGCACTGTCTCCCTTGTCAGCATGGTATGCATCCCCATTTGAACCCACGCCTCAGCAGATGCCCATCTGTCACAGCTGGTCTTCATCTTACCCATCCGCCTCTCAGGCTCTTGGGACAGTTGCTTTTCTTTGGACCTGGCACCGCCTTTTTCTCATGTAAGCAGGACTCAAGTTTACTTCTAGTCCCAAACAGCCTCTCGTCCTACCAGGATGTTGAGAGCTTCTAATGTGGGAAATTGACAGTATAAAAAATTAAAGTATAAAAATTAAAGTTACTGCTACTGAATCATCAGCGTGTCAGGATTTCTTAACTTTTTTTAACTCCTCCCTTTGATCTTCTAAACTCTGTAAGTATGCAAAAAGACCCTTGTCTTTTTGTGCCCAAGAAACAACCTGTTTTATTCCACAGAAGTTGCAAGAAACTTGCAGTTTTACGGGACTATGGAGCTACAGCATTTCCCATTAACATCAGTCATAAGAAACAGCGCCACAGCTGCACAAGTCCCTGTATCTCCCTATCAGTCCCTGGAGGAATGGATCAAGTTTTGAAAGCCCTCAGTTTCCTCCCTGGTTTTCATAATGCTCACAGCCATGATGTTACATTTTTGTTTATGCTTGGCTCTGAAGAAACACAAAGTGTTTATTGAAATTATTTATTAAGCACAGATTTTATGTCTCAGGGAACTGCTAATGTCTTAAGCCCCCTTTTAAAACAAAAGACATTTAAAACATCCTTCATTTTTTATTTACTGTAATTATTCATGGCTTGGCACTGAACAAACTCCATTTCCAGTTAAACATTACTTGTGGACCTCCTAATATAGTACTCAACATGTGTTGAGTGAAACCATTCATTTTTCATAGTTGCAGCAACTTCTGTTTTCCTGGATTGCCATGCCAATTTGGCAGAAAGTTTTGGAAGGTAATAGTCTAATGATAAAAATGTATATACTGCTTGTTCTGTTGCTTTCTACTGCCAGGTTTTTTAATAAACAGAACTCAAAGGGGCTGTTCTACCTTGACTTGTGCTTAGCAAACATAAAGCTCAGTTGGGTCCTCACAAAGAAATGAGGATAGAAAAGTATCCAAAGATTTTTCCACATTGGGCTGTCCCATAGTAGGAATAGGATACAATCAGCAAAAATCAGACCTATCAGCCCCAGTTAGGCCAAAGTGGCAGGGGGCACCGTGTGTCTGGCCTGCTGGGCTCTCCAGCAGAAGGAGGAGGATGATGTGGCCCTGTCGACACACAGGACATCTGGGAAAAGCCAGGGTGAAATGAATGGGCAGCACAGCATCCAATCTCTCCCGAAAACCACGCTACTGCACTGAGGGAGGGCTGCAGGCACTTGGCTGAGGCCTGGGCAATGCTGCATACCAAGGATGGAGGGAATCCTGCAGGAAGGCAGAGTGGGATGGAGATGTTTAGCAATGGGACAGAGAGAGATGGGTCAGTGGCTCAGACTGGCGAGCAGTGTTCCCACAGTGCTGTATTTTCCGTGTTCACAGCAGGGAAGCGCTGTGGGCTTCAGCTGATGAGGTCTGGTTTTGAAGAATCTGCCTGGTAAATACCTAAGTGTTAGGGATACTGTAACAAATTGTATTTCCCTAGAAAGACGGTCCTTTTCTAGCCAGAAGCTGTATTTAGGGAGCAGGCTGCTGGACACTTGCTGGGAATTTCTGGATACCCTTCAAACCCTGAATGACTAACTGCATGTGCCATAGCCCATCAATCCATCACACAACCGGCTATGTCAGCCCCACTCCCTGTGCCTGCTGCTCACAGGCAGTGTGGCCCAGCCAAAGCGAATGCCAGAGCTGAGCACCACGTGCACTTAGATCCTCCAAAGGAACAGAGAAGGACTCTGAAGTAAAATATTGCCATGAAGGCAAAGAGCTCCATTTCTACTTGCACAAATTTGGCAGTGTAACCAACTCATCACGTGTCTTAAATACTTTATACCCTTTCTATTTTCATGATCAAAGATGGAAATGTGTGTCATGTCCAGCTGCCTTTTCACACCTATCTATGATGTTCCCCCAGGAGCTTTTTTCCCTCCTGGTTGAATTCATGCTACCAACCGAGATGCAAGCTGTCAGAGAAGCAGATGTATCATCCCTGGTGCCTCTGCACGTGAATTCTGAGGGACCCGAGGCTGGACCTCAGCACCCCCTGGATGTCTGCCCTCTGAGGTGGAAAAGAGTGCCACTGCTTCTCGTTGCAATTCCAGCTGGGAGCAACTGCTGGAACATGCTGTGGTTTACTGAGCTGTTTCCAAAGCCCAATGCATTTCCCTACGGGTGCTTTTGCTGACAAATTAATGCATGTATTATTTAGACAAAGTTATAAATCACTTTCTGAGCGTTCCTTTCACAACAAACTGGCGTGCTCGTGGCAGCCTGTCTCTGGAACCCAACGCAATGGTTAACAGCTACCAATCCAAGGAGCTCAGCCATGACAGGCTAGTTCTCGTTCTACTTCATCCATCCTTGATTCTCGGCACTCGGAGGTCAAAGCAGAACTTAAAGATTACTGGGGCTAGCATTTGGAATTATAAATAGGGAAACAAGTAGTCCCTGCCTTATTTTATGGCCATACTAAATGTCAATCTACCCCAACAAACGACTAGTGTGTTCTAGTATCTCAGACAATGATTACCCTAACCTGACAAAAGGAAGTCATATGAAGATGATGTAAGATGGATATCAATCACATATTCATAACCAGGTGGTGTCTATAAGCTTACCTGGAAGATCACCATCACTAGAAAGCTGAGGAGGATCTGCTATGAAGACATATCACGTGCTGAAGTCCAGCTTTGGAGTGACTCTGTAGGCCAAAGCAACAGACAGCAGACTGAGCAGAAGATTTTTCTCTAGCAGGCTGTAACCCACACGCCAGCAAAACCTTTCTAAGTAAGCTCGTTTCATCATGCAAGCTTCAGAGTCTCTGAACTATTAAGAAGAAAGCCCAAATGTAGGAAACAACAGGATGAGATTTACGATGGGTATCACAGCATCTTACCTAAAGTGCTTCTCCACAGTAATAATGCCTTCACACACAGTTCCCACACACAGAGGAGTTAAAACAAAGAACCGATTCCCAGCTGTTTTCAGTCAGCAGCATGCTAGAGGGTTTCATTGGAAATCAGGCCTTCCTCCCTTTCTCTAAATTTATTCATCCTAAATTTAGAACATGAGGTCATTTTCCCCTTAAACAGTTACTTACATTATTTTCCCATAAGCCAGAATCTATTTCACAAGCTCAGCTCACATGGCTGCAGAAGAGGGTGTATGTTAAGGAAGAAGAGCACCGAGTCAAATACATGTGACAAATTGGCAGGGTCCTCTTGGGCTGGGAGCCGCTGGGAGAAGGCACCTGTAGGGGTAGGAACTGCAGTAGTGAAAGAGGTTCAGTTCTGAATTTCCATCAGCTTCAGGCACAGCTGTCAGCATTTTGTGCCTTTCAGGTCTCTCTCCTCAGAAAAGAGGATATTTGGGTTATTCTGTTGGCTGTAATGTTTCTGTAACCCTGACTCTACCTTTCTTGTCTTCTCTGTGATCCTAGGCGTGTCTTTCACAGCACAGGGTTCTCTGTGACCTGGCTGCCAGCAGAGCAGCATCACAGGGCTGGTGCTGCCAGCTCAGGTCATCTGAGGATCTCACTCACAGTGTCCAGCAGCCTTTAGCAATTTGCAGCATTCCAAGTTTTGGCAAGACTTTCTGTATTTAATAGTGAATCCAGTTGTACGTCAGTCTCAGCTTTATTTCAGCAGATTGTGAAACCTGAAAGATCTAGAAACAGCCAGGTTTTAGGAGAGTTTGAAATAACAGTGAAGAAGGGAAAAATGTCAGCTTTGTAAAACGAAAATCCCGTGTGTGTGTTTGTGAAAGGGGGGATGCAGCTATAAACACAATCCATTTCACATTCATCCTTTATATTTCTTTGCTGTGTTTGTGCCAATATCACAAAGACTGTCTTGGCCCAACATTACATCTGCACACAGTGAAATCCACTGATTGGATTTAGTGGAGGATTATATTTGAGCTCCATTAATATTTTAATTTTATTTCCACGCAGATGCAGACATTAACATGACAGGGCCCAGACATGCACGCAGGTGTGTACTTGACAGAACAGATGTCTTCCCGTGCTGATCCTCACCCACCTCTCCAGGAGAAACATGTGTTTGCCCTGACTCTCACCCAGGGATGCAGCCCAGCTTTCCATCCTTCATGGTCTGCTCAGGTGGCAAAGCAGCTGTACCAGTCCAGTTCAGAGACAAACCTGAATCTGTCTTCAAGTCTGAGTCCCTTTCTCAGACTTCTTGTCTTTATCAACACTACTATAAATCGCACAATTATTTGAAAAGGCATTGCCTCCAAAAATAACACTTTTTTTTACAAAAAGGACCCGGTATCCCCATTCTTTTTGTTTACTGGGCAAGGCTGATTTATTCTCTTTCTCATCCAGCACATACTCATGTCGTTAAGAAAACCATAGCAGGTGCACTGACATTTGGAGCTCAGTGAACAGCTGGAAAGGCAGCTGGGGTTTCCCTGCTTTTGAAGAACAAGTGAAATCCCAGAGCAGAGGAAGCAGAAAACTGGTATTTATGTATTCACTTCCTAACAATTTATTTCAATTTGGATGGGGATCTGAAGGAAAAGGGAAGACATTTCTGGTTGTTTCTAATTGGAGGGAGAAGAAATGGTCAATCTAATGTTTATTCCTCCTCAGTTTCGAGCTGTGATATTCATTCTTAGTGAGTAGGAGGAATACCTTGTTGTTTCATGCCTGTGAGCAGTTCATACATGAATAAAATAATTGTAGTTGTTAATCAGATCAGAGACTGCTCCTAGACCCACTGTCAGACACTTGAATTCATTTGCCAGTTGAAACCATTCACAGATGGCTTAAGTGAATAATTCCAGGGTCCCCAGCATTTCTGAGCTGTCATGTGATCATGAAATAAAATTTCATACTACTCCCTGCTAGGTCTGTGGTTCAAACCGGACCTTTGATTCCTTTGTCTTCACCCAGTCTGGGAATAAATTTTACATATTCTTTCTGCAAGTTGAATTTCCTCTGTTAAAAAGCTCAGTGGGGTGTAAGCATAGAAGGGGAGGAAGTATTTGGCAGCTAATGGCCCTGCAGCCAACCCTCACCTCTAGCAAGAGCAGTGACTGCCCTTGTGGAGGTGGCCATCAACAAAAAAGGGATCTTATTCATCTGGCGGTTAGATCAAGGGTATGAAGGCATGAGGAAGGGCTTCTGCTTTTCCTCCCAGGGCTGATGTCCATCCTTAGGTCATCTGAGGACTCAAATCATCACCAGACACACTAAGAACAGTTAGAGCACAACTGCACTGGGAGTTTCTCACATGTGGAAAATGCTGCTGGCGTAGCAGATGTGTTGTGAAGTGAGACAGTTAAAATCTACCACTGTTTTTTTGTTTGCTTTTCCCCTTCACTCACAACCAGGCAGATTCCTGGCTTAGCTCCCTGCGTGGCCACACAAAGCGGTGTCAGCACAAGGGGAAGGAGGGAGTGCCGGGCAGGAGTGCTGGGCTGCCCCTTACAGCTGCAGCTCCATCAGGTCAGACTCAGCACAACCCTCGCCAAGCAGCCGCCTTCGCCTGCCAAGACACAAAGGAAACCCAGCCATTCTTCACTACTGAAGGAATACCTTTCCTCTGTGCCCAGTGACTCATCTCTGAGGAAATTCACACCTGGGACATGGTGCAAGGCTCGAGCACACCCCTTTGGGCTCTGTGACATTAATATAAAAAGGGCAGAGAACTGGTGAGAGTGATTTGGTGTTGAAGGGCTTTCCTTTCAGAGCAGCAATAGCACCATGCAGGAAGCTCTTGGAGCTGCTGTAGTTCTGTGTTTTCCTGTGAAGCAGAGCTCTGATTTTCCTTGCTCTCTCTCCATTGCTCAACAGCAGAGGCAGCTGCTTCGCTCTGCTCCTCGGGTGCTTCCCCAAAAAGCTCAGCACCAAAACACAAACACCCAGCTGTTTTGATTCCTTCCTTCCCTCACTCACTCCCTTCTCTGCTGCCTCCTGGGAGAAATGGAAGTAGATTGGATCTTCGTTATCTCCCTTCACTCGTTCATTTGTAAGAAACAATTTCAAACGTGTTTAATTAAGACTGCTTGGTCTCTTTTCATTGGATAAGGGCCACTGTGAGCAACACAGATAGGGAAAGAGAGGCGGCTCTGCAGTGAAGACAGGAATATAAAGTACTGGTCCATATTCCAACTCTGCCTGAAATTAACTGTGTTACCACAATTATTTACTGGCTCTGTGTTAAACCCGTGGAGCAGGGTTGATGTATCTTTTCTTTGTTGCTGCCCTTCACTTATACAGTTTTTGCCGTAGCCCATCCCCAGTTTGTGGTAATAAGGCAGCAAACTGAAGGATAAGATAATACATTCCACTTCTTCTTTCCTCCAGTTTCTCTGTGTGCATTTTTTCTCTTCACACCTTCTGCAGCAAGTTTACTCCAGCATATTAAAGGCCTCTCCTGGCTGACTGGAATGGTTTTTTTATGAGCATAAATAATTCCAGGTGGGGACCCCCTGCTTATCACACCAAGAGAAGAATAAATAACACAGTATACATTGTTTCAGGCTGGCAACAGGTGAAAATGCTGCATAATGGAAATTCCAGATGAGAGAATAAATTCTCAGACCATTTTAGTTGGTTGGTGCTAGTGATATCTTTGAAACCATTTCACTTAAGTCATAAATGTAAATATCATCCACCTCTCACAAACACAAGCTCAGCTGAACAATTTTCTTCTCTAGCAATATCCATTTCTGCAAGCATAATGGTTTTTTTGGTCTTTCTAATACACCTTTACATTTCTTACTTGTGCCAAGTAGCTAGACAGGCTATTACCACTCTAGTTTTTTGTATGGAAACTCTTGCACATTAATCTAATCTCACACATCTCAGGCCATTTATGAAGTGCAGAAGTTTATGTACAAATAGGTTGTGTTTAATGCAACTGAGACACCCTTTCAGAATGTGTTTATTTCATAAAAAGGACATAAATTAGTAAAAACTAACTTACTTTGAAAAAAAGGGATTATGTGTTGCACTATGGAACTGAATACACTCTGCTATTAATTTTAAGTGGTTTAAACTGATTTTTTTTCCTAAGACTGTTGCAAACTTTCATAGGAAGATCTACTTCCTACATCCTTATTGACAAAACTTTTCAAGACAAAGCTTTTGTTTTCCTTTAACCATTNTGTGCTAATTCATGTTGTTTTGTAATTAAAATGTTTTCTCCATCTTGCTGCTGTGTTCTCCTGAGGGGCATTGGGATTTAATCTCCCAATGATGGAGATTTAAATGTATTAAAGCTGGAATGCACAAGTCTTTGCATTGCACTTGTTGTCATGGAAGCTACTTATGTGAATAATTGCAAATGCAGACACAAGGTTCTCATGCTAGGCTGTAGCACTGCAGCATTTTTCTCTTGTCTTTCTAGGATTTTGTGTGCGTTTCCCTTATTTTATTCCTCTTATTCTTCCTCCAGCTCCCCCCCACTCTTTCGATTTCTCCTGAGCTAGGACAAAGTGTGCGATCATTTCCAATATCGCAGTTTTGATACAGAAAAGCAAAAAGGAAGAATAGTCAAAGCTCATGTTCTGCCCTGGCTACAGCTGCAGGCCCAGGGCAGTGCAAACACCTTGCAGATGCTGAAGATGCATCCTTCTGGGGATCAGCCAAGTGCAGGACAAGGAGTA
>VZTA01016010.1:271554-298588 GCA_013398855.1 Mohoua ochrocephala | reverse complement strand
GCTAAATGTGACTGTGACAAGTACTGAGAACAGTAGCAAGTAGAAGGGAGGCAGAGTATTTTGTATTTTTCTGACCGTGAAAATATGTGAGTGCATCAGAGGTGAAGAATAGGGATGCTCTTATGGGAGTGTGGGGGGCTGAAACTTGTAATGACTGTTGGAGGTATTAAATGGGAATGTGATCCTGAACTGCTGCGATGGGAATATGGTGGAAAGACAACTTGTTTTCACTGGACCTTTGCAGTTTTTTGATAAGTTTTGTTTTTCTGGGACATGTCTTGTTTCTCTGGTAACCTTCCTTCCTGTTCCTAGGTAACAATTACAGTGGAAAGAATTATTTTAAATCCAATACTACCTTACTCATAAAAGTATGATGCACTTTAACGAAATGGTATTTGATTGAATATTTGATCAAAACTATTTCCCAAGCAAATTGCTTTTTCAATTGGGCTCAGAGCAACATCAGAGAAAATGACAGTACCTACATCACTGGAGATGGAAATGCGTTCTCCTTAGTTCCCAAGGCAGCTTCAGAGGAAGTGGCATTTCCCATATTATTTTGCTTGGAAACCATTTTATATCCGTCCCCAACAAACTTGTATGCAGGATTTCTGCAGTTACTTAAGGATTTCTTTACTTGCTGCTTTTAAAAGGAAAAAAGCTTATTTGGCTAATTGCCTGTTAATTCATAAAGATATGGTGTACTTGGGGATGTAATTAGACCTCCGGATCGCAGAATATCAATCACTGTTTAGAAATGGTCAGGTCTGTGCTTTGGGCAGTGGGCAGCTGACACTCTCCAGTGCAGATGGCTGATAGGTAAGAGTTTGGCATTTTTACTGTCTGATTAGAAATACAACAGCAAGGGACAAGCCTGTTCGATTAGATTCCAGTTTTAAAAAGTAACAACAGGAATTGAATCACTGGAGAAATGTTAATATATTCTGTTAGTATTTAACCACCATGCTGCCACTTTTTTTATTTAGCTCTTTTTTGATGAAGACTTGCGTGGTACCTTTGCAGCTCAGTAGACTCGGGTTTCCTATCTCCACACTTCAAGCCCTGTGTGGGGAGTTGGCTGCTGTGATAATTGGGGTCTAATTTACACAGCAGCATTCACACAGGTTTGCCCGAGTAAAAACTGAACAGTTTCTGCACGATACCCTAACACTTGAACTGCATGTAAAGGAAAAGTATTTGCCGTTTTAACTTGTATTTGATACTTATTTGACAAAATATTGCTGGTTCTGTTTCTAATAGGAAAGAGAAACTCTTCAGAAACAGCTGGATGAGGCAAACAGAGAAGCACAAAAATATCGTCAGCAGCTTCTAAAGAAGGAACAAGAAGCAGAGGCCTATCGGCAGAAGTTAGAGGCAATGAACCGCCTCCAGACTAATAAAGAAGCTGTTTAATAAAAAATGAACACACTGCAAAGCCTGTTACTTTCAAAAACCTGCAGTACAATCTTGAACTGTACGCTATATAGGTACAGCCATGGGATTTCATGATAGAGAAGATGCTACAAGTTGATAACTGGACTTAAGCCGTGAGCTCTGATTAATTTCTTGTAACATAAAAACTCTGAATTTAGAAATTGTGAAAAGTATTTAAAATGAAATACTGTAAATAGTTGGTTTTTTTACAGTTTCAAAATGAGTTGATAAATCTTTTTGAAGGGATCCAGAAACATGAAAAGCCAATGTTTTTGTGAAATTTTTGATTTTAGTATGAATCTAACTTCTGAAAAACAGAACAGTTTTAAGGGTGATGTTGATTTAAGCTGACAATTTGGAATTTGATTATGTGACAAAATTAATTAACAGTTATTTCTACACGATAACAACTCAACTTCTCTGAATAAGACATTTCCAGGTGGAAATCTTTGTACAGCTTTAAGTAGTTGTCTCAGATTCTCTGAAAACCATTTTTGGTTTTTTTTTTTTATTTTAGGTGGTGAAATTTTTATATTTAATTTCAGATATATCCAAGTAGATTTACATGTATATGAAGCTAATATTTTTTAAACTTTTCAGTTTGTACATATGCTGCATGTTTTTATAATTTCTACACATACATCTTGCATAGGTATTTTTCAGCAAAGATGAGAAAAATTATGAGAAAAATGTTTAGCCTATAGGTCATTTGAAGTAAGCTAGCAGCCAGTTTTATTGTGGATGGTATATTTCTTGGAAGAATGTAATTTGTAATTAAGAAGAACAAAAAAAGTATCTTAATTTACATATTAAGAGGCAAAATTTGGTAGTGGAGGCGTTGAAACTTCACTTCGCGTGTCTTACAATTTTCCTGTACAAACATTGTAAAGTTCAGTAACGAATGGAAAAGAACGTCTCCACTGGAACACAAACAGTAGCTCTTTTAGAATATCCCTGTTGATCTCTCTTCCCCAATAGCCTTGAAATTACTTCAGTGATACTTTTTTTTTTTAACGGACTTCTGCATTTTAATTACGCAATTGGACAAGTAATTTTTTTATGTTGTAGTGATGCTCTTCCTACCCAGCATCATTGTTCCTCACTGTGATACTGTGTTTGTGTGTGTCTGTGCAGTGATCTATTATGCTTAAAATTTATATGGCACGTTACATCTTCAGAGCATTGTAAAATCTTTTAAAGAACCCTTACTGCACTGCCTGAGGCAGGTAAGTGAGCGTTATTGTCTCAATTTTATAACTGGTAGAAGTGCAACACAAGGGAGCGTGAAATGACCAGCTTAACACCGTGTGAACCTGTGGTCACCTGGGAATGGATCTCAGGAGTTCCTGGCTTCTAGTCCTGTGCTTAGACTGAGCTGCCTTAAGATTGTTCAGTGCTGTGTTACATTAAATTTTGAACTACTGTGCAGATCTGTTTTTTGTAAGATAAAAACTCTTTGTGCTTTGCTTTGTTGTTCCATGTTCACTGCTTTTATGGAATTGTTTATATAAACTTAAGCAAAAAGTCTGGTTTATCTATACTGTACACGGAAGAATTACCCTTAAAACTGTACTCTGGCCTACTTTTTCTATTTTACAATTAAATATCTTTTCCACATATATATAGTGTAGAATCGATTCAATTGGTTTGTGTGTGAATGAGAAGGTCAAAGCTGTTCTGTGTTAGGCATCTGGAAAAACATGAAAAAACAGTTTTGGGCATAGAATGGCCTTAAATGGTAGGAGGGAGGAATGGGGAGAGAATTGCATTGTACTGTACAAAACTTGGTCAAACGGGTCAAAGTTTGACTTGGGTTTATAGATTTGGCAGTTAGGAAAAATTCTAAGTGTCTTCGTATTGTTATATATTTGGTAAATTTGCCATATATATATGGCAAATTCGATCTAAAAATACTCAAAAGATGAAGATGAAAAATCCATGGTGGTGGGTTTTAGAAGAATTGTTTTCAAGGATATCATCGTGCTGGAACTAGGACTTGAACCAAGCCTTGTGCAGTGGTTAACTGGAAATTGCTCTGGTTTAGGGATTTTTTCAGGAACTATCCGTTATGTCGTTAGCAGATTGAGGAACCCAGTTAGTCAAGGGAAATGTGCTGCTTAGGCATTGCTGCAGTGAATTATTCTGTGATCAAAATAGTGTTTGTGTCCTCACATCCCACAAACTTAACAACAGCGTAATCTCTGTGATTTCTTAATAACGATAAGGGTGGCAGTGTTAGTCTGAGCGTTGATAGTGGTAACGTTCACATCCAAGTGGAGACTTTCTCACGGTTGTGACGGCAGAGGTTGGTAGCAAACAATGAAATGAACCTTTTCTATTCATTCTGTTTCCTGTGAGCAAATATTCTATTCCTCCTTGTCCATAACAAAACCCTTCTGAGTGCAGCGTAGCTATAACAAAACCTTGTTTATCAGCAGCAATATTTACTCTAGCTGTAATCCATTATCACCTGTTTTATTTTAGTTCTGAACAGGACCTGCTGTTTGTTCTCTTCTGCACAGAACAAGAGACCAGCCCAATGAAACTGTCACCTTTGAGCTGAAGTGTAGGGTATATGTTACATGAAATATTTATTGTATAGATGAGCTCTGAAAACATCGTTAAAAATATTGTTCCTTATTTGCTGTTCCAAATTAAAAACATAAATGTAATTAGCTACCATCTGTTTCTTTGAACAGATGTCCATATATATTAGCATATTAATCACTTGTAATGGGCTAAAATCGCAGTTTTTGAGAACTTTGGGCTCTTTTTGAGTTGGTCTTGTGCTTGATGCCTGTCCCTTCTTACCTTGTTCCCCTTTATGGGATCATTTACAGTACAGCCAAGAGATGTTCATAAATTCCTATTAAGCGTGTGGGCAGCTTGTTGCTTTTTTCCTAATGTTTCCAGGGCAGTATGAGATAAAACAGATGAATGTGCATATAGTAGTTTCTTGCACTTCTCTCAGTGCCTTTTTATCAATTTGGGGTTTTTTATTTCAGTACATTAATCTGATGTGTGTGTGTCAGAGCATCTTTCTCATATCTATAAAACAGTTCCTTCTCAAGTATCTAATTGCAGCAGAAACTAGGAAAGGTTTCACACTTCTGTAGACAGTGTGGTGTGAGAACAACATAAAAACTTGCTAGAACTATGAAAGTGTTTGTGCTGCATTAGAGTACACGGGGCAGAGAATCAAAGCTGCTCTGGCAGCCAGTTCTCTCCTGCGGGAGAACAGCAAAACTGCTGTCAGGTTATCAGACAGAGGGACTGCCTAGCCTGGCATCCTGTCTCCAGCAGGGCCAGCCCTAAGCAGGAGCCTGGGGTATGGCAAAAATAGGCAGGAATATATTGCACAGGAAATGATTTCTCTTTCTGGTGCTCAGTCCACAAGTCCTACCTCTCTCTTTTTTCCCAGGGCTGCCTGGTGCAGTGTAGAGCAAGTGAAGATGATAGGGACTCAGCATTGAGTAGTGTCAAAGACTCTGCTGCCAGAGGTCAGAGGCAACTGATAAGGCTGTTCTTTCAAACTCAGAACAATCCAGGTGGAGGGCTTGGAGGAATTCTGGAGAGACAAGACTAACTCCCAGTGCTTTATGCATATCGTGGGGGAAAAGCAAGCACAGTGGGGGGAAAAGATGCATTTTCCAAGCTCGGTGGTCTAGGGTGATATCCATGGAGGAACATCACCCTGCTTAGTGTAACCTGCTCTGATCTGAAGGGCAGGAAACCCACAAAGAGGATCATTGCTGCTTCATACTGTAATTCTGGAACTGTAAAGCCTTTCCTTCGAGCAGCACGGGACTGACAGCATAAGGACTGAAGACTTGTGGGGATGTAGGGATACTCTTGGGGAAAAAAGAGTTCTCAAAACAATTCTTAGGAAAAGTCCCTGTCTGCCGTGTCAAATTTGTTCTGTGCTGGTACCTTCTTTTAATGGCTACTGCTGGCACGCACAGTAGCTGGGTGTGCTGGCATAACATCTGCTAGCTTTTATTTGGAAAGCTCTTGAGCTTTTTCTCTCCCACAAGTCTCATGTTAATGTGCCTTATATTCATGGCATGGATTACTGGGAGACTTCTGAAAGATGGAAAATGGGAAAATGCAGAGGCAGCTCCCCTTAGTGATACACTATCTTACACATCAAAAGGGCACAGATGAGAACATGAGAGATTGTAAAAACCCTCAGTTGGGAGGAGTTAGATAAACACTCACCAATAACCTGCTTGTTAAACCTTTTCCAGAATGCGTGAGTCTGAGAGATAAAGGGACCTATAAAGGGGGAAGCAGCTGGCAGGGCACCAGACCGAACTGACCACAGCTGCCAAAAGGTTGTGGCCCAGGTTTGAAGAGGTGCATTTCTAAGGAATCAGTATGGAGCCTGAGGAGTACAGACAGAGAGGTGAGTGATCCTTGGCTCTTGCAAATTGGTAACATTTCCTCGTGGAGATCAGCTGTTGTAGGGCTGCGAGTGGTACCCAAAATCAGGGTGGGTCATACACTCTTTATTTGTGCCCTTGTCCTTGAGACTTGGATCTGCCGAGGCTGAGGCAAAACTGAGTCCCAGGCTTGAGTTTAAATTAATAGATTTAGAGTCTGTGGGTAACTTAGCCTTTTTGGTCTTACATTGAAGATGCTGTGGCAAAGCCGTAATTCTGAATAAACTTGTGCTAAGGGGTTATGCACAGTGGCTCTTCCCTGGCTGACGCCCTGAGACTGCAGTGATACTTGGACAGTTCTGCGGATGGAGAGCCAAATTTGGTTCCAGGGCTGGAGGAGATTGCCTTAAAAAGTGGAAAAAAGGTGTGGAGCTATGCAGCTGATTTCAGAGGATGCAAGAGGGGGTGTGCTGTAATGACAAGGAAGTGTAGGACATTATGAAAATTTAATTCCTGTGAAATGCAGTTTCAGTTAATTTGTAGGCAAGAAAATCTAACCCTTCAGTAACTGAACAAACTGTACTTGTACCATGATTGAGTTTTAAAGGTACATTTGAACTATTCAGTAATGACACTGAAAAAAACCTCTGTGAGCCTGTTTTAGAAACTGTCTCTACATTATTAGATGGGACAAGTAGGGTGTAGCAGGGAGGAGCTGGGAGCACTATTCCAATGCTAATGGAATCCCCGTCCAATGCTAAGGACAGGTTGTGTGGAGTGCTGGTACTGCCAGTTAATTTTTTCCACAATTGGAACTGAAAACACTGGTTTGCCTCTTGCAGGGAAGGAGATGGTGGATTACATTTGCCAGTACCTGAGCAATGTGAGAGAGAGACGGGTGACTCCTGATGTACAGCCGGGGTACATGAGAGCCCAGCTGCCAGATTCTGCCCCGATGGACCCAGACAGCTGGGACAACATCTTTGGAGACATAGAGAAGATTATTATGCCAGGGGTAAGAAATAAAGTATAATCGTGACACGAAAAAGCCATTACTAGCTGGGGTGAACACTTAATCCTGGGAATGCAGAGGTTCTGCAGAACATTCTTCTAAATAAGTGAAGTACCCAAAAATGTAGAATAAATATTGTAGATGTTATGCCCACAGTTGTGTTCCTAACTATAATTTTAGGGGCTAGATTGTGAATGTATTTTTGAAGTCCTTTGTATATAACTCATATTTGCTTATAGGAAAACAAATTCGCAAACCATTTCTTCAGTGTCAGAAAAGCATTAGCTTCACAATGTCTCTACCTGCTGAACTGTATAATCTCAATTTCAGAGATGTGGGAACTCGGGCACAGCAAGGTGAAACAACTCTTGCCCAGCTTCATGTACATACAAGACTTGTCTCCTGCGCTTTGAATGTAAAGATCTACTTCCTCTTCCTCTATAAATACTCTGCAGATTCTGCTAAGGGAGTTCATATTGCTAAATTACATGTTTTATGTAAGAAGCTTTTTCAAAGCGTGTTCTCAAATTTTTTTATAGATGTTTGCAGAAACTTGATCTGATGTAGGAGAGGCAATCAGATTACATGGACCTATGCTGGTGTCCCACACACAAGCTCCTTCAGGTGTATAGAAGGGTTTATATAGTCGTAAATTGCTGTGTGTAGCTGAAGGCAAGCCGTTTGACAAAATGAGCAACTTTGTCGCAAGGATTCCTTTCATAAAGATAAATATTTTGATAAATCTTTCTGACTCTGGTCTTTCAAACATGGCACAACATTCTTTCCTGTTCAGAATCTTTGCCTGTTTAATTCAGATAAATGGTTTTGCTGTTATTTGCAATCTATCTATTAATGACACAGTGTTATCATCAGCTCGTGCTGCTCTCCTGTTGATATCATCTCTGCAGCTTTCTGCTAGCTGATGTACAGTCGCACGTACAATGTTGCTGTAATCCTTTTCCCTCACTTCAAACAGATACTAACCACTACATCTCATGCAGAGTTTTGTGACGTTTTCAGACTTAAATTCTATACAATTCTGTTCTAGGTAGTCCATTGGCAAAGTCCACACATGCATGCCTACTTTCCAGCTCTAACTTCCTGGCCTTCGCTCCTCGGAGATATGTTGGCCGACGCAATTAACTGCTTGGGATTCACATGGGTAAATTTTTTGGGGCTTTTTTTAGACATTCCTCTCCTGTGTGTAATATGCTAGAGCAGGTCATAGTCATTCTTTCTTGTTCTCTGAGTATAATTGTTTGTTTTAACCAACCGTATGTTGTTTGCATAAGTGAAAATTGTCACTTTAAAAATAAACCCAAAAGAATATGTAAGAACAAACATTACCTAGTAGTGAGAGGTGAATGAAGAAAATACACTAGAAATGTCTGTTTTCAAATTCTTTGCATATCCCACTGTGAGCATTGTTCCTTGTCATCTAGTCTCAGTGCCAAGACTGTTACACAAGCAGTGTAGGCAATAGAGCAGCCACCGTCCATGGCTGCAGGCTAGCTTGGGCTCCATTCCAGTTCTCCTGCTCCTTTGAGAGAACCCATTTCCTATTTTTCCTCTTCTGAAAGTAATTGTTTGGTGGCCTAGCCCAGAATAGCTGTGTATTTTGTATCCTACTGCAGCAGCTTATACGCACTACTTGGTTATGACTCTGCACACCACGGTAGTTTCTGAAGCCAGTGTTTTCCCCAGGGGCAAAGTTGCCCAGATTTTCAGATGTGTGTCTCTGTGTAGGAAAGTAGAAGCTCACAAACCTGTAAGAAGTTGATGGGTGTGGTCTCCATGTAGCTGTGTCAGATTAGCTCATTGCCTCCCTTAGCTCTCAGTTGGACGAAGGATCAGCGCCCAGGGTGAATTACAGCCTAATTCTCCTTTTTAAATTTTTTCTAGGCCTCCAGCCCAGCCTGTACAGAACTGGAAATGAATGTGATGGATTGGTTGGCTAAAATGCTGGGCCTTCCAGATAAATTCCTGCACCACCATCCTGACAGTGTGGGCGGAGGAGTATTACAGGTAGGGGAGATTAGAGATGGCCTCATCAACATTTTGTTTTCAAGTGAATTTCTCTCTGGGTGATAGTTTTGCTAGAGGAAAAAACAGCAAAATTTTCTGTATGGGTCTGAATCCCAATTTGGCATTATTTTCCCAAATTTTAGTATTAAATGTACAAGATTGTAGAATAGAAACTGCTTGCTTTTAGTGCTGTGTTATAGACAAACAGCAGGTATTCTTGTGGTCTTTGTAAGGAAAAATGAAAGTCAGATTTCATTTCTCCAATCTGTTTCACATCACCAGATTTTGCACTAAAGTGATTCTTAGATAATTGGAGAAGAAATCCTCGTCAATGTCCTTCTGCCACAGACCTTAGCCACACAAGAAATTATTTTTCCTTTTTCTCTTGTCTACTTTTTGTCTCTGAGAGGTGCAAGATCAAGGCCTGAACCTTTACTGCCTCCTGGAAGGCCTAAGCAAGAGTTCCCGGGGATCAGTGCTGCGTCTTTGTTATTATAAGGGGCTTTGCTCATGTTTGTAATTTTATGGGAAATTGTTTTATCTGTAGAACAAAAGGAAAACATGATTTATTTACTCCCCAGAACTCGATGCTGCACATTAAAAGATACGGCCGTTAAAAGGCTTTGTTTTGTGTTGCTGGCCCAGAGAGCTGCTCATCAGCTAATGACTCTCCTCTGCGTCAGAGAAAAGCAGGAGTAGGAATAAAAGAGCTGGTGGGCTGCTGGGCACTTCACTGATTTCAGCAGATCCCTGGCAAAATAGCAATGAAGTAGCAGTTGCAGTAAATGAGCAATGTCTTTGCAGAGCACCGTGAGCGAATCAACCTTGGTTGCACTGCTGGCAGCAAGGAAGAACAAAATTCTGGAGATGAAGGTTTCCGAGCCAGACACCGATGAGTCCTCGCTCAATTCTCGCCTCATTGCTTATGCATCTGATCAAGTAGGTTCTTATGATTGCAAGGAAAACAAATTGCTTCTGTTGTCTCACTCAGCCTAGGCCATGGGAAGTCGTGTTTCTGTGCAAAGAGAAAAACACGGAATGCCTTACAAGCATGAACCAGATCCTCTACTGCTGCTGTCTGCAGATGGGGAAACTACATCAGTGTGAGGCGAGGTTTTTAGGGTCTTGGCAGTCCTCAAGGGTTTGTTTCACATGACTGATTTCTGCGCTTCCTTCCTGTTTTTCACAAAGCCTTACTCCAGGAACTAGGTGCTGATCTCATGCTGCTTCAGCTCGTGTTTCTTCCCAGCCTCTTTCCCCTCAGAGACAGGCATGCTCAAGGCATTGTTACCTAAATGCTGCTCCTGATTGTGGGCTCCACCGTTGGCCTCTGCCAGCAAACCTGTTCTGTCCTTGGCCTCCTGAACTGAACAATTGTATTCCCCTGGGAAAACTGCCACAGGAGAGACACTCATGCTGATTCTCTCTTAGTAGAACTAAAAAGACTTTTTCTTGTAGGTGTTTTGCTCTATCCAGAAGTAAACACACTTCAGGGGATTTATCTTCGTATGGCAGGGAGGAGGGAATGAACTGAGGTTGATTCATTTCTAGAGGTTCCTTTAAGAGCTGAGTTGTGATAAACGGCCCTCCAAACACAAGATGAGGATGCCCATTATTATATTTTAGAAACCAGTACCCAAATAAATGAAGCATTCTTTGGAATTACAGTGTACTATTTCTTACAGTTACTCACAAAGAAGATGCTTTCAGACTTGTATTAGTATGGATTACAATAAGGTCGTTATCTCTGTATTTCTTGCCATCACTGTCTTTCATAAAGCCATAACTTACCACAGCTGTTCAGCCTCAGAGCTTGAGTTCTTACTGTTTTTTCTTATTTTAAAGGCACATTCCTCTGTAGAAAAGGCTGGCTTGATTTCTCTTGTGAAGATAAAATTTCTGCCTGTGGATGAGAACTTTTCCCTCAGAGGTGAAACTTTGAAGAAAGCCATTGCAGAAGACAGAAAGAAAGGCCTAGTGCCAGTCTTTGTATGTTCACCTTTCTGGTTGGGGGTATTGGCATAGTGTTATATTCTTAATGTCAACATGAAATCACATGTGAAAAATTTCTCGTGTTAAAATACGTTAGCTGAAGGTTCAAAGGTATACAAGAATTTCTATTATATTAAATAAAAAATTTTAATGTTTTGACTGTCTGCAATAAACTGCCCACTTTTAAAGTGTTGCATCCATGTATTAAAAGAAAACAAATCCATTATAACAGGGTTTTTTTTTTTCCTAGGTTTGTGCAACTTTGGGAACAACTGGTGTCTGTGCTTTTGACAATCTCTCAGAACTGGGTCCAGTTTGTAAGTGTCTTTTTTCCCCTGATTTTAAACTGTGAAAGTATCTAAAAGATAGTGTGAGACTTTTTCATGCCAAATCCAAGGAGAGCTGAGTTCTTCAGACGTGTTTCAGGGATTGCTGAAGTCAGTACAAGACTTTGCAGTGATTTCTGTAAGATTTAGATTAGGATGCTAAAATATGTTCTATTCCAGATGGATGAAATTTGCCAACTGATAAATCTTTAATGTGGTTATTCAGGAAATACAGACTGTGTGGTACTGTTGTGACAGGATGGATACATTAATATTTAATCTAGCAAAGGAGTTTTGAAGGTAGATTCTGGTAGGACATCCTTTGGATCAACCAGTTTCACAGGTGAATTTGACATGGTTGCAAATTCTATTCCAGCATAAATTCTGACCAGTAGCTGCTGAAGACCTGAGGAGCTTTCTCTTATGGGTCAGATTGTGGCTTCTATTTCTGGGTCCTATTTTGCTTACCACTATGTCTTTATTTTGGCTTTGTGCAACTGAGACCTACTGGGGAATTTCACTTAGTGAAAGGGCAGGTGAGAGAAATCAAATGTTAGAAAGATTCACTCACATGAAATATGGAACAGTGAATTTTGTTACAGAGTCCACCTGGTTTCAGCGTTATCCTATATTTTGGCATTATGGATCCACACCTTTAGAATAAAACTAGGTTGTCAATTGCATGTCTGCCTCCTTCAAAACACTGCACCTGGTTTGCAGAGAGGAGAGGTGAAGCATGCACCTTGATTCCTTATGTCCCTTACATAACAACAGTCTCAATTCCAACAGGTGATGCTGAGGGACTCTGGCTTCACATTGATGCTGCATATGCAGGAACAGCATTTGTATGTCCTGAATTTCGACTGTTCTTGGATGGAATTGAATATGCAGATTCCTTTACTTTTAATCCTTCCAAGTGGATGATGGTCCATTTTGACTGCACTGGATTTTGGTGAGTGTAGTCAAAGCACAAACACCACCAAAAGGATAACATGCAAATTGCAAAGTTTTTCTCTGCACTTATTTTGCTAAATCTAGTTCCTTCTACAATTGATAGGGTTAAAGATAAATACAAGTTACATCAAACCTTCAGTGTTAACCCTGTCTACCTCAGACATGCCAATTCAGGAGCTGCAATTGACTTCATGGTAAGTTGTTATTTAAGTTGATATTTTATATTGCCTATAAAATGTTCAAGCAGAGTGTGAAATTCCTCTCACATTCTGGAGTGTACTTATCTTATAGCTGGTCTTGTTACATAAGCCAAATTATACTGAGATCCTAATGCAGAGAAAATAGTCAAACTTTGCAGTGAGCCCTGGTTATGAAGATCAATTATAAAATTGCTTTCAGATTGAAGTACTTAAGATTTTTACACAGATGGAGATCCAGCCTTGCCTTTCTAATGCAAAGGGTCATTTCTGTGTGTTGTGTTGCTCAAGTAATTCCTACTGATGCCATTTTGGCTGGATTTCTTGTCTCTCTGATATGTAAAAGAAGAGAGGAAGGAGTAAGCAATGGAAACGCCATGCTCTGAACCAGCAGGAGAATGAATTACATTTTTTCCTCAGATTAAGGTATTCATAGGAGACCTAAGAGGCATTTCACTTCAGATACATCTTACAGCAGATTTCAGTACAGTAATACAAAGGAATATTCACTGCCAATTATTTCTGCTATGATCTCACCCTAGTCCTGAAAAGATAATTGTTTTCTTGAAATCAATAGTGCTTTTCACTAGAGTGGAAGGAGGGATGGAAAAAAAGGTACCGAGTCCCTCTTGTGGTTAAATTGGATTGTGCAGCTCCCCTGAAATACTCCTTTACACGTTTTCTCACTCTTCTCCTTGCACTAGGTGTTACTCTATCTGGAGCTGTCTACCCCTGTATCAGCTCTTGCTGTTTATAGTTGATTTTGGGAAAATGTTCAGGATGGCACTTAAATATGCAAATTACAGGAGCCGAAGTGAGCTCTCAGTCCTAGAATGTAAATGGCCACATCTTAAATCAATCGTGCTCTTAAATGCAAAAAGTTGTGGTTATTAGCTGGTAATTAATTTCAAATTTTAAGCATAGATATGCCATAGATTAAGGGGAATAGCCAAAATCTTGGTTTTGCAAATAATTGAACAATATGTGGACACGGTGTTTCTCTGATGGCTGTTTCCTAGGCTTAGCAGATTTTCAGTAATACGACACTATTCCTCTCAACAGAGGTTTCTGACTTGAGTCTGAAGCAAGAGATGAAGCAGTGGAAGGGGAAACTCTCCTTTCTGTTGTTTCTGCACTCATTGATGCCCTGTTGTGTTTTCACAGCACTGGCAAATTCCACTGAGTCGTCGGTTCCGTTCTTTGAAGCTGTGGTTTGTGCTTCGCTCATTTGGGGTGAAAAAGCTCCAGGCTCATGTCCGACACGTATGTGAATTACCAATGTGTTATGTTCGGTTCTTGGCAGGTGAGATTAGAAAAATCAGAGATGCAGAGATGGGTAACAGAAATCCTCTCACACGCAAAGCTTGCACGTGCACACTAAATGTGTGCTGGTTTTACCCTAAAATAATCTGTAAAGATTGATTGCGTAGACAAAACATTTCCTGTCCCCTTCCTGACAGCACTGGGCAATGGAAAGGGACTTGGTAAGTCACTGCCTTCTGCACTTTACTGAGCAGTAATCTGGAGAAGCTTTCTTTGAGGCCAAATGGCAGCTGTCTGGGAGGCAGGCTGTGATGAATAGCTGAACCCATCACTATGAAAATGGACAGGCTTAAGTCTCTGATGGCGTGTAAATAGAAGGGGTCACATTGTGGATCAATGGTTGCCACAAAAGGACTCTCATATGAGAAGGCACATTCTGTTTTCAAACCTCCTAGAAAATCCCTATGTATAGGCCAGTTACTCATGTTCATTGTCAAGGGTTTGGGCAAACAGAGACAGACTTTAAAATTCTTAGCTTTGATGTCATTTTTCTGTTTGCTCTTATTCATGCATTGGAATGATGTGTTTTAGGAAGGAAAGGAATTCTTTTTAACTACCCAGTTTAGTGCCTTGCAGTAGGTTTGTGACAAACCAATACATAACTTATTTTTTTTCCTTAATTACAGGGTACTGAAACAGCCAAATTCTTTGAATCCTTGGTTAAAAGTGATCCACTCTTTGAAATTCCTGCCAAGAGACATCTTGGACTGGTTGTGTTTCGCCTAAAGGTAAAGATTGGCCCTTTTGTATGTCTCTTTGGAATGAACTGACCACAGCGGATCTCTCCCCAGACATTAAGAACTGTGAATAAACTTCCATGTAAGAATTTGTGATTGTAATTCTTAGATATGTTTGGATGTCACTGGAAATTCTAACTATAGTGGAGTTTTTTTATTATTCATATTTAAAACAGGGTCCCAACTGGCTGACAGAAAAACTCCTGAAAGAACTAAGCAGTTCTGGCAGGCTCTTCCTCATTCCAGCAACCATCCGTGACAAGTTCATCATTCGCTTTACCGTAACCTCTCAGTTCACCACCAGGGAAGATATTCTACAGGACTGGAGCATCATTCAACACACTGCAGCCCAAATTATCAGCCAGAATTATGGGTTGCACTGCATCAGTTCTGGTGATGGGACAGGAATCCCCACTGCAGTAGTTCAGCCTAGTTCTGATGCCATTAGTAACGTTCCTCAGCTTTATTTAGATGGAGGGAAATACAAAACACCTTCCAGGAAAACAGTAGTTCAGCCTAAGAAGTTACCAGTGAGTCCCAGCACACGTGTGATCAGTCAGCAGGTGAGAGGTCAAGGGCGTCCTCTGGATGACTGTTTTCCAGAAGATGTCCAAGACGTTACCAAGCATAAGTTAACCTCTTTTTTATTCAGTTATTTATCTGTTCAAGGCAAGAAAAAGACAGCACGTTCCCTTAGCTGCACCAGTGTGCCAATGACTGGTAATCTTGAGCAGTGTAACCCCAAAGCAGCAGCCACTGACAAGGAGTCTCGTGCAAACGCCAGAGTTCTTTCCAGGCTGCCTGAAGACATGATGATGTTCAAAAAAGGTGCCTTCAAAAAACTAATTAAGTTCTACAGTGTCCCAAGCTTTCCAGAGTGTAGCATTCAGTGTGGCCTTCAGCTGCCTTGTTGTCCTCTGCAAGCCATTGTTTAACAAGTAGGAGAGCTTGGTCCTTAGAAAAAGAACCAAAGTTTGCTTATTCACATGCAATACTACATGTTCTTTCGTTCAAAATGTCAGCAGTGGCAATGACCACTGAGAAGATTCCTGTGCTTTTACTGGTGAAAACCTCATGTATTTATAGATTAAAATGTCAAATAAATCTTGCAGGCATATAGCATGAAAGTTTCTGTTTTGTAGACTGTGGTAAAGAAAATGCCAATTTCTACCTTATCGGTCCTGGTAATGAACAGTTTCCAGCTGCTAGGCTGGAACCACTTTGACAAAGTATGCTGGCCTCAGGAGGGGATAGACAATTTAGGTCTCTATTTGCATCACTGGTTTTTGGGGGGGGTTTGATACCTTGACAAAAACTCACTAGACTGATATAAGGATCTGTTTGTGCAGACAATGCCAACATTAATTCTGAACTATGCAAAAAGAAGGATGTAGCCTCTCGAAGAGATTTTGCTGCATTAGGGCAATTTTCCCAGAGTTAAACATAGCAGCACTGCCAGTCCATCTGTTCTAATCAACTACAGGAGGCTTTGTGCAACCACGTTGCAAGAGCAGTTGCCCTTGTGAAGCACCTGTGGCCTTTCTCAGCATTACCTAAGCTCTGTACATCACAAATGCATGGGGAAAGAGAGGAGGAATGATATTTCCCTCTCTCATAATAGAGAACTAAAGGGACATTATGGAAGAAAGGGTCTCCGTACAGCAAACAAGTGTATTGCTACAAGAGGCCAACGATTTATGTATATAAAAAATTGGGGGGAGAAAAATCTCTTAGGGACAAATATAAATTTAGAAGTAGTACAGCTGAGTCAGGGAGCGTGGTGATTACTAGGACATTATTCTGGGAAAGCACTGCTAGATCCTTGCTGCTTTCCTTGTAGTTGTTTCCAGACACCTCCAGTCACCCCATCTCGAAGGCAGCGCACTCCCACAGATGGATCTTCCATCTGATCCAGAACAACTATTCCCAGGTTATATAAACAATGAGCCTGGTTAACGTCTAGATCCTTATATGACATCAGCTAAGCTCATCAGCCAAGATACAGGTAGAGTTGGAGTAGTTCTGTTTCATTAAAACAATCTCATGCTCACACTTTATTTCTGCTAAAAAAATCAATAATCACATTCCGTATCACTTTTAATAGTGCTATTAAATCTTTCTGTTTACACAATAGAGCAATAAACACACAGTGAGGATGGCAGTCCATTTGTGCCTAGTCTTAGATGTTTAAATTTATATTCAGCAAGAGGAAGTACTGACCTGAGTCAGACATTTGTAATTTACAAACATATCTAATGTGCTAGTGAGTAACAAAAGTATGAAAGGATTTTAGCCAATTATGGAAAGGCTCTTTTCCCCACTTCCTGTCCTTTCCTCCAGCTGTTTCTTTTATTATGTAATTTAACAGTATTTAGACACTAAGAATCTTTTAAAATCTTTTACCTTTTAAAATATATATTGGCTTCTTAACTTGGAATACTTCGTTGAAAGGATAAGACTTTTCTGGCAGCAGCAGACTAGAACGTGTATTTATGCAGGATAAGCATGTTGGCTCTATGTCTTTCAGGAAATACAGGGCAGAGGGCAATGCAGTAGATGGTAGAAGTCAAAGATGAGCATGGAACACTGGAATTGCAAAACACTGTTTCAAGGAGTGATTCAAAAGGAAATCTGAACCTTTAGGACAAGGATAAATAACGTGCACAAATTGCAAGGAAACTGTGGACCTGATTCTCTGTCCTGGCTTGTGGTTACCAAAAGGTGCTACAAAGACTGATTGATACCTTTGTTCTTACTAAATTCTAACTGCAGTTCTACCTCTGTTACATTCTCTTGATGCAAACACGTTTCTGAAATGAAGGAGGAACTGATGATTGCAGTGATCCAAACCATCTGTGAAGCACCTGTGAGTAGGTACCCCCTGCAGACAACAGCTTAAGTGCACCTTCAGAGGGGGCACTCTTTAAATACTCACATTGACACTTTCACCCGGGGATCACCTGTCTTGGGTTAGGATATTTTGGCTACAAAACCCCCGAAACTCACACTACCCAAAACACAGGTCCATTGGTTTTCTCCTTTTCGGTGTGCAGCTGAAGTGTTCACATAAGTGTTTTCTCTGGCCACTTTAATAGAATGTCAGTGAAGGGATTGTCATGGTTCCCCTATGCAAAAGAATGATTAATTGAAGCCAAAAGGTCCTTTTTTTTTCCTTGAAAAAAGTTAATGTTAGTATGCAATGAGATTACAGACCTCATTAGGAAAGGTTTTTGTTGGGCTTCTCACTTTCCCTTTATGTTTCGATTTTCAATATAATATTACAAATATTGCCTTTTATTTAATTAGCAAACAACAAAAAAGGTGTTTAATGATACATGTGGCACACTGCAAACTTATGCAAACAGTTAGTGACCTGGCACCTTAGAGGTAAATAACCCCCAATAAACTTTCACTGAGCTAAATAACCCTTCAATAAACTTTGAAATCCATATTTTATTGTAGAGATAAGTAACTTTATTGACACCAAAACTATATTATTGAATTCAGCTTATTTATTTCCTTAGTTACTCAGACAACCTTGAAGCAAACTCCATGAATTTCACCCTTCTGACTGGACCTAGGGACCAGGACTCAGTGCTTCTTGGTGAAGTTTAAACGGCCATTACTGTGAATAAGGATGGCTTTTTCTTTCTTACTTTTTGTAGTGATTATTTTTAATTTCATATTTTGCTATGTGCCACCAAGGGGACAATTTCCTTCCCTCTTGCTTAGCCTTCTGCTGCCCTTTTATGTCAAACCTGATACTTTTCAGCACAAGGTGAGCAGATTCAGGTCATTGATCTGCCAGAAAACTTCTTCGCTGCAGACTTTCTTTCCCCCTCTGGGTAAATTCCCTTTTGCTGCTCGGTGAGCTGTGGCCAGCCCTAATGCAGCACAAGCCCTGGATGTCCAAGCAGGGTGGGAGGGAGCAGATCCCTCCCGTTTAGAGGTGGTCGGACCTCCCAGGGAACTGCTGCAGTCGAAACTTGAGCCGGTGGATTGGAGGTGGCCCCCAGCCAGGGCTGCCTTTCCTGCTCGCACGCTACTCCCATAACCCAGCCTTAGAACTCGTGGGACTGAGCGAGGAGCTGCTTCAGGGAGCTGGTGGGGTGAAAATTAACTCATTCATGCCTAGGGTAAAGTTTGACTATCACTAGACTTAAGCATTTGGATCAATTGGAGGGTTTTTACACTTCTCCTGTAACAGAGCTACTGCTGGTAGCTCTGGTGCCTTAGGATTTTCTTAGAAGTTGCTTCACAGCTGTAAACGCTATAGAATGTTTTTGGAAGCTTCTTTATGTGATGGCAACTGCCTGGGAAAAGGAGGAGAAATTGGTAGAGCCTCTTAGCTAGGGTCATAGCCAGTATTTCCAAAGCATTGCTGAACTTCCATAACTAATTCCAGCTTCCTGCTCTTAAGAGTGTGCAGCAGTTTTGTGCTATGGTCCTGCAATGGGCTTTCTGAAGGAGTTTTTTTTTTGTGTAACCTTTTCTTCTTCAGTTATGTCTCTGACTTTCTCACATGGGAAGTGGTATTAGGTCTGTAACTTCAGTAGGGAATTGTAATCAGCAGCCTGGAGAGCTGAAACCCTCGGATTTATTGATCATGAAGGTAAAATTTTGAAGGACCTTTGTCTGCCTTATTATTCAGGGCTAATTTGTTAAAAAACTTGTAAATTTTCACACAATAAATACTTGGTTTGCTCACCAGCTTTTGCACAGTATATTGTTTTTCTAAGCTGCTCCTTGAGATTAACATTTTCCACACGTTTCTCACAAAGGTTTTCAGCTCAAGGCTTTGCAGGGTTTGCCAAAAGACAAAGATATCTTGCTGTGATCCACGAGATGTCACCAGAGGGCAACAAGTAACTGGAAGTTTGTGTTAAATCTGTGTTCAGGCTCAATGTACAGTTAATTAAGAGAAAGGTACCTAGACACAGAGCATGGGAAAGCCCAGCACTCCTCATGCTGGCTGACATAGGGTGCTCCAGGCTGCAGCACTTTCTGTGCAGACAGCTTCCTCTCTTCTTTGTGTTTTGTTACGGTTTAATGGGAGACTTGACTGGACTGCTACAAGTCAGAATGCACCGTTCCAGCCAGCTCGAGTGACAATAATCATACCACAAAACAGCACTTACCTAATTACTGCTGAATGGCAGAGATGGGATTCAGACTGGATGACTTGTGGCTTCAGTGAACCTGTGTAACAGGTCAGCTGGGTTTGTTCTCTCTTTGTTTGTTTCACCTGACCATTCCCATGGAAAGTCCCAGCTGGGTATTTTTCAGGATTGCTAAATTAAAGCCTTCAAGCTTCAATTTTTCAGTTTCAAATGTCTTTCCATCACATTTCAAATCCATAGCTAAGCTACTACATTTTTTATTAAAGTCGTATTTGCAGTTTTACCACAGTTTTTCTCTAAGGTTTTGATCAGATGAGACAGGTTGACCTGATCTAATTAATGGGTGCTGCCAAAAGGGGTCATTCTGGTTCCCTGTCCCTTTGTTCTAGGAAAAAAAATTTAATATTCTGCAGAGACATGTGAGATTCGTGGTGCTGGATGGTAACTAAATTCTTGGCACTGAGCCCATCCTCATCTTTCTTGGATAGACATGGTTGGGATTCATCAGAGCAGATGTGCTCTCCAGGATCAGAGAAGGGAGCTGTCAAAGCTCAGGAATTATCTCCTGTCTTTCATGGAGAAACTCCTAAAGGAGCCTTGCTCGATTCTCTTTCATGAAGTTGAGGAAATGTTTCCATGCCATAAATAGATTTTGAATTCTGTTGGTTCATCACAGATACACAGCAAAGCTCATTCCAGAGCTACACTGGCAGAGTTAGCTCAGAGTTCAGCTAGCTGGGTTAGTACAGGCACCCCAGTCACAGCAAGCTCTTTGCTCTCTCTTCTGCTGAGAACTTATCTGTCAAGAACTGGAGTGACCATGGGGAGATGGATGGGTAAGGATTGAGCAGAAGGCTTAGCCGAGAATTTAAAATTACTCATTTCCACCAAATTTTGGCTTTGCCATTTTCTTGCATTTATGATGGAAGAGTAATTGACATCCACGTGTCCAAATCCAGTGTTGTTTTTTTTAACCACTAATTTAAGCTTGACTCAGATACAGCATAAAATTCCCCATGAATTTCTTCAATCCTCTGAAGGAGACAGTCAAGTCAAATCCTCCTTGTATAATTTGTTGCTATCTTACCATCAAGGCAAGATTATACTCAGCAAACTTTTCAAAGGCTGTACAGTATGAGCAACATTCACAGGTGCTGCCAACAACAGCATCAGATGACAGGGTGTGCTTATCAAAGAACTGCTTTCTTAGAAAGAGGGGTGGGGGAAGAGGCTTTGCTCTCACAGCCCTATTGCCTGGGCAGCAGCAAAGAACAGACAAGCTCTGCCATCTGGTTTGGTGTAAGGGTACTTCAGCCTCTTTCACATGAATAAATCCCTTCAAATTCGGAGGTCAGTAGCTTGCTCGCAGTTGCCACTCACACAATGGTTAAAGGAGCCAGAATTTGTACCATGTGATGTGGCTGCGGTTTTAACTCCAGTGTGAGTGAGCAGAAAACTGAATGCAGTTGTTATTTCAGGGGCACAGCGAAGTTACATTAACAATTTCTATAAATATTCTTCAAGAAAGGTGTGAAGGAGTTTTCAAATTGTAAATGCTTATGTACAGTGGGCTGTGTTGCAAGACCATATCTTTGAGATTCAAGAAATTTCAAATGTCCTAGAGCCATGAAGTTCACTTGGCAGCCCTGAGAGAAAGTATTGTCACAGTACTGATCCTACAAAATGCTGGCAGATCACGTTACTGTATGCATGGAAATACTGGGCTGAAGGAAATCTATCCCAGCAAGTGATGTGCCTCTTGCTGCATGAACCTCCAGCATTTTTCAGTAGTCAGCACTGCACTGCCTCTGGAAATGACAGAGTGTGAAATGTCAGGGATTATGGCCACCAAATCCTTTGCCTTCAAAGAACTTTTTTCAGCTCTGTCACCTTTCAATAATAGAAACGTGACATCTAAAATTAAAGCAGGTATTTATATGCATGCTGGAACTCACATTTATATGCACGTACAGTGCAGCTAATCAGAATGTAGATTCCTGCAGACTCAGGGAGGAAAAGAAATTAATTATTAAATCAGTCATTTCTTTGACGTAACATAGTTTGTGAGTGGCCAGAAGGACAGTGGAAACTCTTATCTTCCTGAAACCAGGTGGATTCAGTCAACAAGGACTATTTTATTTGCTCAAAGTTCCAAGCCTTTTTTTTTTTTTTTTTTACTACTTTTAAGCCAAAGATTTAGTCTAACAATTGTCTCACCAGACCTCTGTTATGGTGTTTTCTATTCCAGTGCAACTTCTGTCTCCTCACTGGCCAACATCCTGCCCTTCATGTATGTGCACCTCTACTGCCTGTACTGCCTCCTTGGCTCAGTTACTGAGCCTTACTTTGGGCTCAGAAATACAGAAATAACTATTTCTCTACATCCTTTTAGTATTCCAGCTACTTGGCTCCCAAAGAAGGAGTTAAATTATTTCCTAAGTTATCAGATATGCTTGAAACTCAGTGCAATGCATGTTAATATTGATATGTTATTTCGAATTATATATGTTGAAATGCATTTTGATTGTATGTGTGATTTGATTGCATTTTGCAGTTAATTTTTAAAGGCATTTTAACAAAAAGACATGAAGAGCAATATTTGCTTAAATAAAATAAAACAATGCACAAAGAATTGCCTCGTACCAACAGACTAACAATCTTACAAAAATTTGATCTATTGCTACCTAAGTTTCACATAGAAAACATCTACAGAAGTCATCTGCTTTCATCAAAGAAGGTCTGATTTCTTAAAGACAAGGAAGATTTTAGCCTTGATTCCAAGAACATGAGGGTACACGGCCATGGGTGGTGTATGTGCATCTATATGTGTCTGCTCTCTCCTTCCCCTCCCTGTAACTTGAACCTGCTGGCTGCTTTTGGGCACGTTTGGGAAAGGGTCACAGGGCTCAGTGGTATTAGGTTTCTGTGAGTTTCATGATAATAGCTAGCTGGGTAGCAATAAAAAGACCCCTTCGGTGCCCTAGCAAAAAGGGGCAGAGCTATTAGATACCAGTGTATCCAGTGTAATGGAGATTCCTTATCAATTCTGATCTGTGATTGCAATAAATACCATCCAGTTTATGATTTAGAATTTACCATATGAATTGCACAAAAATATAGGAAATCAGTTTCGTCTTAGTTCTTGTGCTCAGAGGAGTGTTTCATTCTGCAGTCAAAACTCCATTGTAGCAGGTTGTGCTCAGTCTGATGGAGAATTTGGCATTAGAATGTCACACTGGGAAGACGTCCTGACAAGGAGGGACAGAAAATCTTCCAAGAAGTACTCAGAACTGGCATTGGGGAAAACGACAGGACCCTTCAATAACTATAAAGGATAAATAGGCAGAAGCCATGTAGAGTTTGTTAGGAAGTTTAAAGATTAAACTGGGTTCGATGAAGTTGGGATTAGGGAAAAAGAGTTTCTTGCCATTTCATATATGGAACTTGTTTAGTTGGACACATTTAATTCTATCTTTTGAATGTGAAGAATGATAAAGGAAGATTTATATTGTTTAATTAGAATAGAAATACCTTTCAAAGTACTTAAAAAACAGTACACTGCTTTAGCTCTATAAGAAGTCACAAGTTAAAGTAAGATATTTGAAATCAGAGAAATTGTTTTAATTGTGTGTAACAATATTTTGACTGTTTTTAGAGTTCAGAGTTAACTACAAAATTATACAAAAAGGGGGAAACAAGTCATTTTAATGTTTTGAGGTGCATTTATTCTTTCCATTTGGAACAGTCTAGACTTTTGAACTTCAGAAAGTTTGAAACTTGCTTTCTAAGAAGCATACTGGATTCTTCTGTGTTGTTTCTGATAGCTCACAGATAAGATTTGCTGGGCCAAATTCTCTTCCTGGGGGTGATAGTCTGTTGGAATTTAGCAAGCAGTATCCTTGACAAGGCAGGAGAAGGAAGGAACTGAAGTCTCGTACGTTTGTATTTTTGAGCAGATTAAGTTTCTGTAAGTAAAGCAAAAACTTGAATTGATGTAAATGTTAAGACCAGCTCACGCTAGATATACCAAATTTTTAAAATCAGTAATATAGCAGAAATGCTGGTAAGAAAGGATAAGCTGTTCTAAACTTTAAATATCACATCCCCCAAGTCACCTGTGTGTACCACACTACAAATCTAAACAACAATTGAGGACTTCAATTCCTGGACAGATGGAAATTCACATTTAAGCAGTAGTAAAATCCATTGAGACATCTGTTTCTCCAATAGAGATGTGTCAGAGATAAGATAGGTGAAGCTGAGATACTGTCCTAAAACATAGACGAGTTTATACTTTGAACTTCAGTAACTCTGGTTTTGTTGCCAAGGATGGCTTCTCCCTACTATGTCTCCTGTTGCTTTGTCTGGTTCTGTAGTTTTAAACTAGGTTTTTACTACTTTATATCTTATTCTCTCATGCTGTTGGGCCAGAATGTTGTTCTTCAGTAACTGGATCTACACTGTTTTAAATGCATTACCTAGTTATCAGAATGAGGTGGTTTTATAGAAGCCTGCCAGGCATTTTGTGTCATTCCAAAATGATGGATAGGCTATTACAAAACATGCATGGAGCCCCGTTGAAAAAAAACAAATCACAACTTGCTGGTTAATATTCATAGGCCAAATCTCAGCAACAGCAATGTGAAACTCCTGTTTCAAGTCAAAATTCCATACTAAGGTGAGGTTTGCAGAGGAAGAAAGTATCTTTACTAGATCAGCACATAATTTAAAAATAATTGGCAGGCTTTTGGTTAGTGAGGTGAGCTTTCAAGGTGTTATAATAATTCCAGCAATTTGTGTAATAGCATTAATGGTGTGATGTTTATAAAAAGATTTTTGATCCAAAAAGCTCCGTGCCTGCTTAGACAATCACATGTTTACATAAACTTCTTGTATTCAAATGAATGAACTTGGCTTTCTATAAATTTGAATAATCATTACTGGTGTTTTGCTCCTTGATTTAGGTCTCTATTAAAATGTACACTGCTAAATCAAGTCCTTCTTGTAGAAGCAGAGGAAGAAGGTATTAAGAGCTGCCTACTATACACAAAGCAAGAGGACTCCTGGTTTGATGCCAGAGGGAACTCTGAGAAATGACACTTTCAAACACCACAAGTGCAAACTGTGTGATGCCCATATTGGATTTTAAGGAATAAAAAGATGTAAGCAAAGAAATAATAAGTAAGTCCTTAAAATCCACAAGTGCTTAAAACTGCTTAAGGAGACAAATGAGGGTTTTTTCCCAGTGATCCAGAAGATGGTCAAGTGAGGACAGAAGCGTAGTGATGCCTCTAGAGTGCATTGTGGATGGTTAGGGCAGTCTGGAGGTCAGATGATTGTCTAAAGGCTGGAAGGAAAATGCTATTTACCATGAGTAAAGGCTTCATGGTCAGACTGCAAATGTGCCAGTTAGGAAAAAGAAAGGATTTCTGCTTTGATTGTATTCAGATGAAGATTGGCTTGTGTCCAGGAGGAGCTACCCCTAAAAAAGGAAGAGAGAGACCTATGAGATATGGGAAAGAATGTTTTCACTAAAAAAAAAAATTCTGAGCAGAAAAAAATGCAGTCCAGAAGAAAAATTTTAAAAATGTTAGAGCATTCAGCAAAAACTTGTTGCAATGATGGTGAGCAGTCTCTAAAGCATCAGACCTATGCAGTAAGTGGGGAAAGAAGTATTGTGCAGAGTCAGAAAAACTATGTAAACTGAGTTGATAAAGAATGATTCAAAGGTCCAAAACTAGCTGATAAGTTGAAAAGGACAGAAAAGGAAGCAAGACCTTTGGATTTAGCCACAAGCCAATCATTAATTTTTTTAGAAGGTCAATGTGAGTAGAGTGACCTTAGCAAAATCAACTGAATCAAAAAGCAAGAATTTGAACAGAACTAGCATAAATTTTGTGGGTTTTTTTTGTTTGTTGGGGTTTTTTTTAATTAGATGACAAAAACTAGTAACTAGGAATTAAATAGCATCAAGAAAATTCCTTTTTGAAACTTGAAAAAATAATCCTGGTATATTTTTTGGTACAAGAATAGTGTTTGATGCGATTATGTTACAAATGAGTCCTAACAAGCTGAGTGAGTTATGAGAAAGTTCTGCAGTTGTATGAAACTGGGTAATGCATACTTGGTATCACGCCAACTAAAATAATTAACTTTTCTCTGAGAACTATGTAAATTCATGGAGAACTCACACTGTGTTATTTGTCCTGGGAAGGTGTCGTGTTTACCTGTGCCAAAAAGACAAACTGCTGAATGAATAATTACCTGGTAAAATAAACCATGGTTACTTGTATATCTGAGGCACGTTAAAACTGTGGCTGGTTTGCTGTATTCTAAGACTATAGCTTATGTTTTAATATATGTTTAAAATATGTAACTGGAGGAGTATTGAGCAAGGCACCGCATGGATGATAAAGGCAGAACCAAAAATCATGTTGAAAGAAAGATACAATTTTTTTACAACTTTAAACAGAATAATTTGGAGAAAAGTAATTTTTTGCTATGTCTGCTTTTTACTTGGCAAAAGGAAATGGTTTAAAAGTGAACTTATGTGCAAAGTAAAAACAATGCAGAATAGGCTAAAGGGGATACACTAAATATGAGTAGAGCTGGTAGCAACCCATTTCTTGTAGACTGTTTCTGTTGAGATAGAGGTATTTTTGAAGATAAGTCTGTTGATTTTATCACGGAGAGGTTTTTGCAGGGAAGCTTAAGCACAGGTCTATAAGGAGCTAACCAGTTTAGGCTTTAATTTTAAGATGACTTTTCATCATATCACAATATGGATTTTGAGAAGCCAGAATTGGAAATTGTTTGGGATATTCTTGAAACACCTCTTCAGTAATTAAAGTATTTAAATATTTTTTACGTGAATCACAAACTCTTAAGGTTGTAGTCTGAAAATCTGAATTCTTAATGTATGAAATATCGGAATTTTTGGTAAAATTGAATTTGTCTACTACAGGCTTCTTGAAGACTATGCATGTTTGATGACTAAAAATAACCATCTGATGCACTTCAGTACACTTTTTAGAGAAAAAAATTTAAAACGAGACTGGAAATCTTCCAAGTCAGGTTGCTGCTGAAGAGCCCTTCGTGGAAATGAAATCCAGGTTGTGTCGGAAGAAGCCGGTGGTCAGCTCTGGGGATGTTTCTCCCGGGGCTGCCTCCGCGCCCGGCTGCTCCAGACGCTCCTCCATCGGGGGGTGCCGGGAGCGGGGGAGCGGTGCCGGGAGCCGTGCTGGGAGATGGGGAGCGGTGCCGGGAGCGGGGGAGCTGGGTCGGGAGCGGTGCTGGGAGCGGGGCAGCCGTGCTGGGAGCGGGGCAGCCGGGCCGGGAGCGGTGCCGGGAGCGGGGGAGCTGGGTCGGGAGCGGTGCTGGGAGCGGGGCAGCCGTGCTGGGAGCGGGGCAGCCGGGCCGGGAGCGGTGCCGGGAGCGGGGGACCCGGGCCGGAGCGGTGCTGAGAGAGGGGGAGCGGTGCCGGGAGCGGGGCAGCCGGGCCGGGAGCGGTGCCGGGAGAGGGGCAGCCGGGC
>VZTA01016010.1:225540-271097 GCA_013398855.1 Mohoua ochrocephala | reverse complement strand
AGATGCTGCGAGTGCGGTGCCTGCGCGGGGGCAGCCGGGGAGCCGAGGCAGCGCATTACATCGGCTCGCGGGTTGGTGCCGCCAGGATCCGGGCCCGGGGCTGGGGCTGAGGATGCTCCGTGGGGCGCGGTCCCGTGTGGCCCCTTCGCCGGGGTGCTCCGAGCCGTGACGGGAGGGTGCGGAGCGGTCACAGGCTTCTCCCACTGAGGTTCACCCAGCATCCCCGGTCTGCCAGTGCCGTGCTCCGATCTCCTTACCCTTCCAAACGGAATGTGTCTTAAAAGGCAAAATTTCCTTTAAGCATCGGCCGGGCGGTGAATAAATTAGAATGGCTGTAACAAGCCGTGTTTCTGTCAATACTCCAAATAACAGACATTGCTTTGGGATTATAGCTTTGGGATTATAGTGTTGAGGCATTTGTGGGCTGAACCGTAGCTTTTTGCCTTTTGTAAGGGAAGCATAATTTTCGTTCTTATTTTTATTTTAAGCTTCGAGGAGTCTTTACGGGATGGGTGCAGCGAACTTTCCAGAGCACCCAGGCAGCTACGGCCTCCCAGAACACCTGTGCTGCTGATGACAAGGCTACAAGCCCTGTGCCCAAGGACTGTCTTGTTTGCTCATACAATGAATGGGATCCACTGGAAGAGGTCATTGTGGGAAGAGCTGAAAATGCTTGTGTCCCACCTTTTTCTGTGGAGGTTAAGGTAAACAATAAAAAAATAACCTTAAATAGAAAATGTGGAATTTATATATAAGATTTACTTAAGCTTTACAATGCATAAGGTGTGGTGTTTGCTCTTGAGGATTCTTCTTTTCAAGGTAGTTGTTTCTATCTGTGAAACTTTACAGCACAGCCATGTTGGTGAGGGATGTGCTTTTTTCTTTGGACTTTCAACTGAATTAGCTGTTTTAACAGAAGCCACTATCAGAGAGAACCTCTAATATGTGTAATCTGCTCTAGTAATATAGCCCTGATGTTATCAAGGTACACACACAAGCTTTTGAGATAGTTGGTTGGACTGATGAAACTTTAATTTGCCTTGAAGCTAAGTAGGGTTACCACTTGAAAAAAAAGTGTAGTTTTCTACTTAATAGTCTAAGCAAGATTGAGATCTGTAGCTGTAGACTAACAGGACTCTTGTGTCAGACAGCTCTGAAGTAGTTTACTGAAACTCCTGTGTGCTACAGTAAATATTTTGTGGAAATACATAGTGCATTGTTTTTTCAGGATTTTTCTGTGCCTAAGACTACGTCAGCAACCTAAATAAATCCATGTTTCTTTGTTCTCTGGAATCTTGTATTGAAAACAGTAACACTCAAAATAGTGGGTTTGCTCCAGATTTTTGTATGCTTTACCTGGACTTTAAAGTTGCTGAGTATGTGTGTTACCTGCATTTCTGGGCATGTTCTTGAGTCTTTCTCTTGCATTGCTGCAGTACAGTACTACCTGCAGGGCAGCATGCAATCCATGGCTATCACAGCAAAATGAGCTGCCTCACAACTTCTGCCCAAGAGACCTGAGTAAAAATTTAAAGGCTATCCTGACAAAGTCGACCAGAAGACCTCAGTTAAAAAAAAAAAAGAAAGAGTTTTTATCTGACATTGAAAGAATGGCAAACAAAGATACCAAAGATATGTTTAAAGTGCTGGAAATGGTTGTTTAGGGGAAGTTTGAGATGTACTTGTACAGAAGACTTCTCTTCCCTTAGCCCTTTTTATATTTCTAAATCTTTTTTATTTTTTTTTAGAATCTGGGTTATGTCTTTCAGAGACTCCAAAGATAACCTAGCAGCTTCAGAGAAGGAGGTGAATGAGGGTTAGCATTTCTAACACACAAGTGTACGTATGTGCATTTATGCAAGGCTGACATAATGAATGTACAGAAAGAGAAAGGAAAAAGATGTCAAATGTTTTACATTGTAACATTAAACGAGGCAAAATTCTGTTCCTAAGCAGTGGACAGGGGCTTGCTTTAGAGTGAGAAAAAACATTTCAGGTGTCCAGCTTGCTGAAGTGTCACATGCTGTACAGGTTTTACTGCCTATGGAGCCAGAACCACTCTCATGAGGTCAGAACTTCACTTTCTCTCACATGTGATCTCAAAAGCTCAGTGAGGAATGTCAAAGTATAGGATTGCCTCTGCAATTCAAATACCTATGACTTAGGGTTGAAGCAAGCTTTAAATTTGCTTTATGTCAATTGCCAAGTCCAGAAGAGGTAGTGGGAACAGAGCCAGCTGAGATGTGGTTTCCTTCAGTCTTCTCTGCTTCTGTCTTAAATGTTTCTGTAGAAACTGCAACGTTAACACCTGGAGGGTGTTGCTGAATAATCCAAGCAGCAGTCCAGTCCTACCTGGACATCATCATTATTATTATTATTAATTAATAGATTCATGACTGTTCAAATGTCCATGTGGCTGAAAGGTAAGGGGGGTGTGTGTGGTGCTCCAGTGTAACACAATAGCCAGAAATCCCTGTTCCTGCCCCAGTAAGCAGCAAAACTAGAGTTGATGGGTGTCACATGCTGTCTGCTGAGTGCACGAGGGTCGCTGCTTATAAAAACTGCAGTTTAAAACTAATGAATTCTGCTCTCATAACGAAAATTTGAAGCTTTGGACCTGAGACACTCTAAAAAGCCTATCTCAAATTATAGCAGTTTGGTAAATGCTTATGTTGAGATTGTGGTTTAAGATTGTATGTGTGATTATTTACTAAATATTTAAATGCAGGAAGTATGGCTGCATTCAGCACTCTCTTGTACTTTGAGACAAGGGTTTGGTATACTCAAGTGGTTTTGCTGTGATGTGGGAATGATGTGCTTGGCATAAGAAGGAGGAAGGAAGGAACTGAATAGGGAGCCCTGCATATCTGGTGAATATTAATGAGCTGACACTTCCTTGCATATCCTTTTCAGGGCTTGAAATGGGCTATGTAGAGGTAAATACAGTATTTGGAAACTTGAAAAATCTTAACGTTAATTAGGAAGATCCCTTGTTTGAATCAGCACTTTGGTGAAAAATCCCACAGTTGAGATGTATTCTTCTGAAGCAGTTAACAGTCAAGCAGTTGAACTTTATAGCTTTGTACTCTGCAATGCTTGTCAGTATATTTTGTGAATAATGATGCATTTTGGGTGAGGAGGAATTACTAACACTGATCTTTATATCTTGAGTGAGAGGAAGGGAGTGTGTACGTGTGTTTACTACTGAATTAGGTAAAAAGAATTTTGATCTAAACTTAAGTTTTAATATCCTAAATTCACTACTAGGTTTAAGGTACATCTTGCTAATGTTAATTATTTTCCATGACAATTGTTTAAAGTAAATAGCAACGATAGGGAGCAATACCGCTGTTTCTTAAAGGCAATCTTTCCTTACAGCACACTCTTAAATATCTTTCTGAAAAGGAAGAGTTTGTTTTAAATGTTGTCTCTTCTGTGTCCTATCCGTGGTCCTTTTTGAACAGCCTGAACTGACTTGTATGTGTATGACCAAAGGGGCCTGAAATGTCAACCCTGACTTGCTATGAAATACATGTCCCAGCCACACACCCTTTCCCCAGTTACTCAGAAGGCAGGGAATGTGAGCAGTGCCACAGTGTTAACCTTTATTCTGTTGTGACTTTATGATTACACCATTCCATCAGTGCAACACAAGTGTGGTTCCTCAGGTTTGGAAAAAAGCACTTCTAGAGGACGTGGTGGAGAGAGGAGCTGCACCTCTCAGGGATGGATGATATTCACATATACCATGGCTGGCTCTTAAAATAACCAGCTTCACTCCACAGGAAGAATTTATCTCATTAGCAGAACATGTTTCCATAGGAATGTTAAGCACTTCATGTGATCTGCATGTGACTTCTGACCAGCTGGCAGGTTTGAGGTGATCAAATTACCCAAGACCTCACTTATAGAAAAAGAACAAATTCCCTCAGGAAGGATGGGAAGACGCTTCAGTACTGGAGGAGCAGGATGCCCATGCTGAGGCTCTCTGTGTAAACGTTAAGGCTGAATTCGCTTTCTTCTCTCTGACCTCTATAGCACGAGGCAGACATCCAGAATCAGTAGAGGATAGAGTGAATCTCCTGGATTGTTAAGGGGGATCAGGCATGCCTTCAGATGGATGGCCTTGCCTGCTCAGGGTCAGTGACAGAGCTGGCACAGAGGAACGTTATTGCTCTGATTTTGGTGAGAACGTTGCGTTGTGAGAGGTAGTCAGGACTGCAGTGTCAGGAGACAACCTCATGTTTGGAAGGGCAGGTTCTGCTGCATCTCACTGCTGTCCCTCATGCTGCCTGAGCGAGATGGGTGGAAAGAACCACCTTGCTGACCTGTTCCTGACCCCTTCTGCTGTCATCCCAGAAGGGCTCCCTATGCACTTGCATCTCTGCTGACACAGACGTGACAGAGGAACATCAAACTCTGGCAGCATCATTTGTTTTGACTGTATGTCTGGGTTTTCTCTCCCACGAGACCTAGGACATTATTTGGAATTTGTTTTTAATTTAAGAAGGCCACCACAGCATTTCAGCAGAGGATTTAGGTCTGTAAATGTTGTCCTTGCTTTAATCCAACCCTGACAGGTGAATTTAGTAATAGGGACCAAATGGCCACTTGGCAATACCAGTCACTCAATACTAACTGAATGTAAATGTAGGCAAAATATTGCAGGAATCAGATAAAAGCCACACTCTAACATTTTAGGACCAAGAACAAGAAACTTTGAATGTTAAGAATTGTGTCTTATGCATCTATTTCACCCCAAAGTATCTGGTGCTCATTCTTTGTCACTTCATGTCCTTTTGTTTCAGGCAAACACATACGAAAAATATTGGGGATTTTACCAGAAATTTGGAGGCCAGAGTTTCCCCAAAGACCATTTAAAAAAAGCTATCGCTGAAATTGAAGAGATGTGCAATATTTTGAAGGGAGAAGGTGTTATTGTCAAGAGGCCCGATCCAATTGATTGGTCTGTGAAGTATAAAACACCTGATTTTGAGTCTACAGGTAAATGTTCTTCCGTTGTTGAAGGTCTTGTCTGTTTAGCTCTTGTCTGAGGCGTTTTGGATGTCACCTAGTCTGGCTTCCAGCTAGGAGCAGGATTATCACCAGCACTCAGTGAGGTCAGTGATTGTTTTCTGTAGCTACGACTTGGAAGATCTCCAGGGATGGGGATTCTGTCACCTGATTTGCTGACCTGCTTCAGTGCCGTGTGAATTTCCTGATGAAAGACCTTTGCCTGATGCCTAACCTGAGCTTCCCACACCAGCACCTCTTGCCAGGTTCCCACTCTACGTTGTCACTGCCCCTGCCAAGAAGTGTTAATCTGTCGTGGCCCTCAAAGGGGCTGTAGGCTGCTACTGCTTTGTCCCGTACTTGCCACATGAAACTCAAGTGCTCTAAGGCCCTCTGACTCTCTTGATAGCTCTTTGTTGGATCCTAGAGTTGGATCCATCTTAAACTATGGAGGACAAAACAGCTGGAGGCAGCAGTTTACCAGGAGGATCCTCAGAAGGGTCAAGGAAATTTGAATGTGTTTTTACCTACACACATTCCTCCACGTCCAGCACCCCATGGCTTTGGTTATCTGCAGTGAGAGCACACTGGCTCACTAAGCTTTGCATCAGGTGTAGTCCTCAGGCTTCTTTCATGTCAAAGATGTTCTTAAATTGTTCCAGGGAAATTCAAATTCGTTAAGGAACGCATAATGTTAATGAAAAGTCTAATGGGACTACAGTTCTGTGTTCCATCAAATTCCTCTTCTTTGCTGTTACTTTTTAGAAGGATAGTTTATAAAGAAATGATGTTCACTTGGAAAATGTGCTGCCCATCATCACTTTTTAAAGTCATCTGGGTAATTCGTAAGCCTTGGTCTAGTTAATTTGCATTAACCAAATTATGAAGTGGAGGCTTGATGGTAGATGGCTTTCATCTAGCTGTGAATTTGTTATGAGTGAGGCTTCGTAGCAAAATTTACATGGATTTTGAACAAAAAATGTTACTCTGAAAAATTGCTGAAGACTGCAAGGACCTGCCATTTTGTGCTGGCTTTCTCACGTTGCTAACAATGAGGTTTGCAATTATTTTGGATAGAAATAACGGCAAAAAGAAGGATAGAGAGTGCATGAGCTGAAAAAGCTGAGAAAGGCATATTTGTCTCATTGATGGCCACTTTCCTTTCAGGTATGTATGCTGCCATGCCAAGAGACATCCTGTTAGTGGTGGGAAATGAAATTATTGAAGCACCTATGGCTTGGCGTGCTCGGTTCTTCGAGTACAGGGCGTACAGACGACTAATCAAAGATTATTTCAACAGTGGTGCTAAGTGGACAACTGCCCCCAAACCCACAATGGCAGATGAACTCTATGATCAGGTACTGCTCTAATTTGCCTTCAGAACTTCAGTTCCTGTTATACAGAATTTTGTGGGGTAGTATCAACCTGGTATCTACGATTCACAAAATTTTGGGGGAGAATGACACAAACCAGCTCTGGATTCTTGGTTTTTTTCTAGTGTATGCAAACGTGCTGTAGCCTTTCCAGCTGAAACTCAGTGTGTGTGCAGTTAGAGAACAAGGAACAGGAAGTTGTGTCTATTGAATTCCTCTGCTTTGAATTGTTTTGGTTACTGGCTGTAACTGAGCATTAGTAAAGAGGAAGGAATGCTAGAAAAACATCACAGAGATTACTTTCAAGAATGAAGATTCCCTGAGAATGTCCATATGTCCTGGGTGCATTAGGAAAGTGGGAAATAATATAAATTTAGTCACAGAACCCCTCCCTCCCCCCCCAATAATCCTTGTTTTGCATGATGCTCAGTATTTTGAAAGTTACATAAAAGAAATAGTGAAGGACCTAATCTGTATTTACCTTCCAAATATTTTAGTCAATAGTTTCTTAATTTTTTTTCCTAATAATTTTGATTTGGACAATTTTGGCAGTTTCCTATAGGCCCCCAAATGCATCAGAACCTTGGTGATGGCATTTCCAAGCAACTTTCTGGGAACAGTGTCATCAATGATGCAAAGAAGTCTTTGTTAAACAAAATTACCTTAGAGTCACCTTCAGTATTAGAAAACTGCTAGAGTCTGTAATTGCTTATGTGGTATTCTTCATTTGTGCTGGATTTTTACATCTCACTTGTTCTCAATTGCCTTGTTTAATTTAAAAATCATTTATAACAATAAAGATCCATCTTCTAGTTTGAAGCACTGCTCCATTCTAAAATGTGGAAAAGTAGGGAGTCTGCATTTGTTAGGAAACAGCTTCCACTCCAGTATTTCTGTCACTGTGCAGGGATTGGTTGGACTGGTAGTTAAACTCCACTGGTAATGAATACTTTTGATCACAAAGTGAAAATATTATCCCCACAGTGATTCTGAAGAGCAATTAATTTCTTGATATAACTCTTGTCTCTTATCTCATGACCTTCAAATGTGCCTAAAGCCTTTCACTTTCATGACCACGTTTAGATTTTCTTTTCTATTCTAGTAAGAAGGAACCAAAACCTCCAAGGAACATAGGAACATACTATCAACATTAACACATTTTGCTAATTTCAAATTACTCTTCCCTAGCAAATTATTTGAGAACTTTCTTTTAACATCTCCAGCCTAAAGTTGTTGTTCTCTTTTCTACAACTAGAATTATCCAATCCACTCTGTTGAAGATAGGCACAAACTGGCTGCTCAGGGAAAATTTGTAACTACTGAATTTGAGCCATGCTTTGATGCTGCTGACTTCATTAGAGCTGGAAGAGATATCTTTGTGCAAAGGAGCCAGGTAAACAAAGCTTTCTTTCCAATGGTTTTGGTATCTATCTTAACGATTGGTATTTTGTTTTTTATTTTGATGCTGCTCATGAATTTAAAGAGTGTTGACAAAAGAAAATGTTATTCATAGAATGTTTAATACACAGTATAAGACTGCCTTCCAGCTAAGGGGTTAGCTGAAGACACAAAACTCTCCATTATTTTGGCTTTAAATATTTAATTAAATAAAACCTTAGACAAACTAAGCTTGGATGCAGTTTATATTCTAGCCTAGCAAAGCTTAATTTGTCCTGTTTTTCAGGTTACAAACTACATGGGTATTGAATGGATGAGGCGACACCTTGCACCAGACTACAGAGTGCATATAATATCCTTTAAGGATCCCAACCCCATGCACATTGATGCCACTTTTAATATCATTGGGCCTGGTCTTGTGCTCTCTAACCCAGACCGTCCCTGCCATCAGGTGAGACTGTACAAGGGGAGAAAGTGTCTTTGTGCTTAAAAACCACTCAGCTGGATTAGTTCCCTGCTGGGTAATTACTGTTCCACACATCCCACTGTGTGTTGCTTCCTAGGTACATGGTTAGATAGGATGGAATAATCTTATTTTTAATAAAGTATCAAAGCAAGCACCTGGGATGTACCACTCCTCTGAACACTTCTGCTGCTGAAGTACTTTAATTGCATCCTAAGATAAATTGAAGGGTTTCTGCTGCTCAGATGAGAAATCTCCCTTTTTATTCCTATTTTGGAAGCCTCTCCTTTGGTGTTAATTGAACCAATGGCAGGAAGCTGGTAGCTGCTCAGGCATTCAGCTTTGAATAGCTGAGCAAGAAATACCTTCAGAAGAGCAGGGAAGAGGACAGACATGTAAAACCTGCTCCTACACTCTGAGAAAAAGCCAATATTGCTGTCAGCACAATGAGATCAGAAAGCCTTGCAGAGAGTGAGAGCTCATCTCTGTTACAGTCACGTTACCTGGGCTGCGGTGCTTGAGGGTTTTTGTGAGGACCCCCGTGACTTCAGAAGCTGTAAAACCACATGGGAACAGCTGAGCTGACACTGCATCAGACAGAGGGACAGAGCTGGCTGCTGCACGTTATGGACAGCTCCTAAAAGCAGTGTTAGGATCTTCTTAGCAAGTGGTTTCAATGCAGATGGTCTGATTGGATCACTGCCTTCTTTTAGCATCCGTTCTGAGAATCTAATTTTTAAAACAGGCTTATTTTTTCCTCCCCTTTTCCCTTTCACAGTTTTTTGTAATCTTACTTGAAAGAGCATGTTTTTTTGGTCTCCTTGTATTAAACCCACGTTCTGGGACTTTTTTCAGGGAAAACTGCTGTCCATGTAGACAGAAAAGATAAATGCAGCTTGCTTTCATTAAAAACTGGTTTGGCAGCTCTGGATGACCGGGAAGTGGGAAGGGGGTGTGTGAATGGTGCCCATGAAAGGGAGCTTTTCTCTAAAATCCTGGCAGGCCAGACTTATTAAATGTTCGGGATTGGAGCTCCACCTCCTGGTAACGCTGGGACACTCGCGAATACTCTTCCAACTCTTCAGACGATGAAGCTGAAAAGTCAATTCTCCTTAGCCAAATTATCCTCCTCTTATTTTGAACTTAACTGTGTAAATCTTAGGGACACAAATTATTCCTTAGGATGCCTTTACATTGCTCCCTTTGTTAAATGAACTGCATATTAATTTTCTTATAAAGCGTGAAGGAAAGGTAATTTTATGTTATTTCTGATGGGTTTGTTTTTAGAAACATCAGTGTAATTCATATCAGTGGCTTTTACAATCATATGGGAAGAAATAACACAAAAAAAGGATAATTGAATATGTTTTGGTTGTTACCAACACATTTACTTAACAAGACCCAAACTGCAAATGCTCCCTTTTGTCTTTAACATATCTTGGTATGCCTAGAATGTATAAAATCAAGAGAAAAAAATGCTATTGGTATGCAAAATCTAAAAAGACTTTAAAAAAATGCTTCTATGAAAACTGGGTGTGTAGATGAAGCCCAAATGAGGGCCAGAATAGAGAACTGAGGGCATGAGATGTCATGCATTTTGGAATATTCTGGGAAAATCTGGTGTAGGCTGGAGGACATAATGTGATACTCTAAGAACCCTCTTGAGAATGTATTTAAATTGCTCTTCCAGATCGAGCTCTTCAAGAAAGCCGGCTGGACTGTGATTCAACCCCCAGTGCCACTCATCCCCGATGGTACGGTCACTCTTCCTTTTCTAAGGATCCCAAGAGAGTTCTTAAGGGTATTAATGTGGGGTAACACTGGTGCAGCACAAGGTTTATTCTCCTGTGTTTAGACCACCCGCTGTGGATGTCCTCCAAATGGCTCTCCATGAACGTCCTGATGCTGGATGAGAAGCGCGTGATGGTGGATGCCAACGAGACATCGATTCAGAAGATGTTTGAAAAGCTGGGTATGTCCTAACACACTTCCAACATGTACTTAAAAGAAAATTATTGTGCTACCAGCCAGGGTAAATGCAGATTTCCACTTGAAGCAGTCAAAGCAGCCAGCATTGGAAAAAGTACTCAAACAGCTGGATTAGCAAGAATCATTCAGCGATTTTTCTCCTGAATACTTCAGTCACAGAAATAGGGTCTTCTTTTGCCCCCTACAGGTTGCTGCACATAAAGGTGTGAGTAGCAACTAAAGTTGTTGCTAGAACGCCTTTGAATGAGCTTTTTAAATGTAAACTGTCTCTTCAGTTCAAGGTCAACATCTGTCTTGGAGAGGCTGAGTGCACCTATTGCTGAACGATACAGAGCAGGCTGTCTGTCATTGCCAAAATGCTTCCAGATTTTTCTAGTTGCAAACCCATTGTACTTTAAAATGTCAGATTAAGACACTTCACCCAGGTATTTCTGCTCATTTATGGAGAATCTCAGTCCTGTGAGATGTAACTTCATGATAGTGTGGAATTCCTCCAGATATGCAGTGACAGGAGAACTGTAATCAAACACAAAATCTGGAAGTCTTATTATGCACAGCTTCTCAGTCTTAGGTTGTTTTAATGCATGACCGAGGAGTTGAGGATTTACAAATGCTTGAAAGTACTTTAAAAATGAGGCTATTAATGCTAATCATGGCTTGCCTTTCACACTTGAACTTCACAGTCTGTGTAAGTTCCAAATAAACTCTGGCAGTCAGAAAGTTTGTGGGACTGAGATGGGTCTACTGGGAACAAAACTATTGCTGACCTAGGTGACAGATTCTACTGAGCTGCTCCTGAGCTCCTGAAAGTACCCAGAAGCAAAAAGGCAAACTCTGTAACAGAGAAATTGTCTGATCCTTTTGTTTGGACTTTGTATAAGCTGAGCCACAGCTGAAACATCAGAGCTGAACAAAAGGGGGAGGAAGCTTAACCTAGGTAGTAAGAGCCTCTTTTCCCTTTCAGAGAAAGAGGGAGTCAGAGCTATCTACCTTGAATACTTCTTTTCTTGAAAGGCACTTGAAAGAGCACATTCAGTGTCTGAACCATAAATGCTCACACACATTTATGAAAATGTGTCCTGATCACACATTGTAGCAGAATTTCAGCTAATTCCTCACATACCTCAAAACCTGAATTTATCTTTTTATTACTGGCACGTCATAACACATCAGGCACTGGCTGTGCTCCAGGCACTGTGTATTCCTGAGGGTATCACCAGAATAAACAAGCCAGCTACGTCCCTAGTTTGTTCTCTACTTAGAATTTGGGAAAAGAAATTCTTAACAAAGTAGTAGGAAATACCTCCCACACTTGCACCCAGCCACGTGATGTATATAAAGTACCATCCAAAGCTCTGATCAGAGCTTGCTAGGTGAAGCTGAGAGTCCAATTTTCAAGTGTGCATCGTCTGTTTCTTCCAGGCATTGTCACAATCAAAGTGAACATTCGCCACGCCAACTCTCTGGGAGGTGGCTTCCACTGCTGGACGTGTGACATCCGCCGCCGCGGCACCCTGCAGTCTTACTTTGGCTAGGAATGTTGGAGCCAAGCAGGGAGCAATGGCTCAGCTTCTGAAATAGGCATAGGAAATGGGCAAAATCACTGTCACCCTCGTTAAAATGACTGCATGAGCTCTAGTGCTTGATAAGTGGTGTCCTCATAATGGTCTGGGAAATGTTTTATTCTTAAATACCCGTCGCTTTCGCTACTTCCATCAGCAATACAGGTTTCCTGGCTGCCTTTTTGAAAGACATCCTCCATCTGTGAAGCCTTTTCACGTTGGCTTTGAATGTAAAAGCTTGACAAGATAGCTAAGAGGCCTTGTTAGGATAGCTTGGCCACTAATATTGGATATCTACCTCCGTCTAGTTACATTATCAAATAGGCAGCTTGAAATGTGAAACTTGAGTAAACTTTTCTTATTCCTTTTAATCACTTTATCCTTCTAATATATTCATGTCTAATGAAGTTGAAATAGATGCAGCTGTATAGATCTCTTAGGGAACCAAGTAATTTTATCATGTTTTCCATGTCTAGCCATACAGATATTTACAGAGAATTTTCACTACGATCTAACTTTTGAGACATGTTCACTCACTTGCCATGTCCTTCTACATTTTCTTCTGATGCATGTCATGCACCTGAGTACTTTTTTATATTGCTTTTTGTATTGCTGAAATTGGGGTTTATTTAACTTTTAAGTGTACAAATGACAGCTAATATTCTGCTTGTACAGGTTTCATTCTGAGTTGTTTACATAACTTAAAAAGAGGCACAAAACAACCCAACAATAACTCCACTCCAACCTTTAGCTTCCGACATCTCACAATCCGGTCTTCCTTCAGCTGTAGCAGATACAGGAATACGTATCAAACGTGCCAGATGCCATGAAGGAATTTGAGTATTGATTCCTGAATATGTACTTTTTGTGCTAATAAAGTTTTTTGCATTCTCAATCTGTTGCCCTTCTGTTAATGTGTAAGTGTGGAACGTCTGGATGGAGACAAAATACACATGGAATTGTTTTTTCCCTGTTAAACAGGTAGCACCTTAAACACTTGTATAATGCAGAAAACTTTTGTAGTGTATTATTCATATACCATATTTCTGCTTCTGTTTGTCACAGAAGAATGACTTGTGGGGAAAAGTAACACTGATATTTCTTGCCACAGTGTGGAGGAATCTACCATTGCAATGCAGTGTGCCCTGACAGAAAAGATGTGAGGCAGAACATGCTCCCCTATAAGCTGTATGGCCATATTTTACAGTTGGGTAGGGCTAAACAGGTCAAATATCAACAATCTAGAATGCTCTGATACCTGCCAAATGGCAAGAGAGAATTATACAGCTGCCAGCACTTGACCAGGTAGAGATGGTGTCTATTTCCCCTTTAAAATTAAGGCTTTATAGGCAACGGAAATTTGTCTGAGTCTTCCTCTAACCAAGCTTTGTTTGCCACTGTTGGCACTGGAGCTGGGCAGCTGCACTGGGGCAGCACACACAGCAGGTTGTCTCTCCCACTGCTCTGCACGCTGCAGGGCCAAAGTGTCTGTGTCTGTGCTTGGCATGAGATACCACCAGGTATGGCTGAAACCACCAGGAACTGGCCAGATGTGGATTAATGACAAGACATGTGCACCCTGGAGTGCGCCCAGGATTAATGAGACTATATTTTCATATCCTCTTACACATGACACTCTGGCTTTATAAGCATTGCAGCCTTTTCCCAGCTTTTTTGTTTACCCTTTATTAAAAGCTCTCTCTTTTTATTTTTTACCCTTTAACTGTGCACACAGCAGCAAGTGTTTCAGCTTCAACACCACCATTACGTTCCTGAAGTTGTTTGGGGTTTTTTTTCTGCCAGTAATACAACTTCTTTTACCTAGTTCATAGATCCTTTGACTGGTTTGGGAACACACTTGTCTCTTAAGTCATCTTTCCTTCATCAAGAAAGGCAGGGAAGTTGTTCCATTTGAGCAGAAGCTTCCTGTTCAATATCAGCAGTAGTGTCAGGGCACAGAATATGTCAGAATACAGACACACCACAGCAGGAATGCACTGACCTGAGGAAGTGTCACTACCATCATTTTGGGACAGAGCAGGATCTGGTGCTGTGAATATTATTGGGACTTTCTCAGAGCTGACTCTCTCACTGACCACAAGGCAGTCAATGAGCCACTCCATTTCCGTGTTCAGTTGCAAGGGAACCACACTTGGGTACTCCACGAGGTGTAGTGAGGGTTAAACAGTGCCTGGGACCTGCTCCAGCCCACAAAAGCAGGGACTATTTAGGAACAATGTGGGATTCTCTCTGAGTCTCCTGCAGCACAAGACCAGGGAGGACCAAGTCTGTGTCTCCTCTGCAACCAGAACTGTTTTCCCAACTGCAGGCAGCAGTTTATTCACAGGTGTGTTTAAAAATGTCCCTGGGGTGGATATGCATGTCTGAATGGCCAAATTCAAATGTAAATTCAAATGTAAACCTGTCTTACAATCTCCTCCCTGCTGTCAGTGTCAGTCGGAGACACAATTGTGCAGCTATAGGAGAGAATTTATGAAGTGGAATGCAATGATAAAAAAAAGTTCAAAGGTAATTTTTAAAGCTCTAATGGGCTTTCTTTGTAGTGGAATAACTTGAAAAATGCTGATAAGAGGCAACATTTTCCCCAGTAACCCGTTCAAGAGGGAGTAATGCAGAGACAGCAAAGCCTTTAGAGGAATGATGAAGGGAAGGTGATACATAACAGTGCTATGGTGGATGCCACCACACAATAGTGGCACATATAATCTTCCAAGTCATTTTTATTCTTGCAGAGAGGGAGGTCAGCCTGTGTCACAGTTGGTTTTGGTTAGACAAGAACCTGGAAATAGGAGTCTGCAGTGAGAAACAGAGGGCCTTGGTTTCTGCTCTGATATTGAATTACAAGCAATTTTATGAAGCCAAATTACGTGTGGGCAACAGGATCCTCTTGGCCACGGGAAGCAGGTGTGATGGTGTTCGATCACCTCTGTTCCAGACTGCAGTTTATCTGCAAATAAAGCAAATTGAATGGGGGCTGGACTTGAATTCTCCATAATTTGTTTTTCACTGTCCATGCAGGCCTTTCATACTTGCTATTGCTTCAGAGAAGGTCGGCTTCAGCCAAAACAGCCAGCCTAAAGCTGCATCAGTTCGAGCTGTAAGGGAAGATGATAAATCAGCTGCCCAATTCACAGCAGGTTTTCAGGGTGGGCTCAATCAGCTGCAGGGAATTAGCTGATCACTCCCTGGGTGGGGACCCCGGGGAGCTGGGATTTTCCTCCCATTTTCCTGCTGAAACTGGGCTCCAGTGAACTTGCTGGTTGTGTCAAGGCGTGTGTACTTGCACAGAGGCCTGTAATGAAGATTCTTCCTGTCTGCTTTTCAGGTAAAAATTTACAATTCTTAAAGTACCAGCACCAAGGCAGAGAGGATGTGGAAAGAAGATAAAGGCTCTGAGGCAGGAATAATCTCCTGCTTGTCTGTGCAGCTCATGGTTGGGAATGCTGAGGGGCAGTGGGATATGAACTGCAGGAAGGGGTGGGGGTGTTCGCCCTATTTAGTGGGCAAAAGGGAAAGAAAAGCCAAATGAGCTTTGTCACTTTTACTTTTCCAGTTCCCCATCCCACCAGGGAAGGTGAGCAGGAGGCTCTGTGGGGTTTCATTGCTGCCTGGGGGCAAAGCACAGCACCCTAAGAGTTGTTGCTCCTGGTCTGCGTCTCTGCGTTGCTTGGAGTCTGTGGCAGCAGTCTCGTTTCTTTTCCACTGAACAACCAAAAAGTGATCTCTGCCTTTGCCTTATGGTCTTTATTGCCATAATTTGGGAGTTACTGGGCTGTTAACACAGCTCATTGCAAGCTCTGTCCTAAAATATTTGTTGGTAATGGTGGATTTGTCTCCACAGCCATCTGTGTCTCATTTTGTATGTAAGATGATGTTGATATTCTGACCTTTTTGTGAGCTGTGTCTGGGACAAGGGGAGTTTAATCCCGACACCAAATGTCAAATTTTGCCCAGGAAGCGCTGGCAAAGCCCAGTGACAGCAGCACTAGAGGGTGCTGCTGTGCCGCCAGTGACTTTCCTCCAGTCTGTCCTAAGGGATGTTTTAGAACCATTTTTTTTGTTTATTCGTCTTGTTTCTGATGATGTTTTGATTAAAGTCCTTGAAAACACCTCAAGATTTTTCTTAGCTGTAGATATTAATTTGCTTGATAATACAAAACCTACTGTTTATCAGCATCAAAAAGTACATATCTATACACCTGAAAACAATGGCTCTGAGTGTAGGGACAGTCAGACGTTTCCTTAAGGGCTGCCTGTATGGTTTAGGCTTGTGTAGGTTATCAGAAATTAAATCAGGGCCAAATGAGGATGATTGTTGCATTTTTAAACCTCCCTCACATGGGCTGAGTATTGCATGTTTTGACACAGCCATTAACTTTAAACCTATGGCCCAAAAGCCACGCATTTACGGGGTTATTCCATGTTCCTTTAGAGACCTTCTTGGGGTTCAGTTATCCTCCTTCTTTACAGGAAATTAAGACCAAATATTGGTGTTTTATTGAGGCCCAATACATGCGAGATTTCTGTGGATGATGTGATCTGTGTTGGCAGTTCCTCTGCCCTCAGATTACTTCTAGAGCATTTCCTTCAGTTAATGAAAACACATTGCTTGCTCTTAGAAATATAAAATGTATTTGGAAGAACTGGAATTTAAGATGAACTGCAATCTATTCCCATTACCCTTAAGAAATTCCGAGTCATTAGGACCAAATGCAATTTAAGTTTCTCCAGAAGCAGGAATTGCTTGTGAATGGCACGTTATTTCTTTTGCAAGTTGAAACATCACCTCGGTGGTACCTCACTTATGCTGCACTTTTGAACAGCAAATTTAAATCCGAGCGCAATCTCTCCTGCTTCCTCTTTTGTCTGTATCACTTCTGGGTCAGCAAGGCACTGAAATAACTGCTGGGTGACCTGCTTGATGTTTATAGGGATGCTGGGTAGAGTTTGGCCCGAAGTAGTTGTAGTACTGAGCTGTGCTCAAGGCAGCTACAGTTCAGGTTTTGTCACTCAGCTCATGCAGAACTCGGGAGGTTTTGTCCTGCAGTTGTCTGGTGAGCAGTAGGACTGCCGCTGAGTGTGGGGCAGCCGTGTAGAATAGGAAGTGATAACACTTTTGGGGTTTTTAAAATATCATTGAAAGTACCCTTGCTTAACACTTGGTCAGTATTTATCTGGTGCTTCACACGTACAAGTATTTGGTTTACCACAGGCTCTTCTCTCATGGGAGAGAACAGTCATTGCATCCTTCAGTGTGGTGGTGGCAAGAGAGGGTGTGGGCTTGCTGTGCTCGAGAGTCATAAATTTTGGAGACTGAGAAATTGCACACACCCCTCTTCGTTTCAGGGTGAGAACGTGTGAACCAAATTTCTTTGGTCTTGTGGTGGGCTGGGCTTTTCTGGGGGTTGCTGACATCAGGAGCTGGCATCTCGTGCAGCAAGGTGTTGTGGTGCCCTAGGGAGTTCCTGAAAAGGAGGGTGCAATGGGAATGGCTGTCTTGATTTGAAACAAGGCATGAAGAAACCTCATTCTTCTGCAAAGCAGAGCCCTCCTAAAAGAGTCTCCTGCAGCACCTCATACAAGGTACCTGACATGGCTTCCTTTGAAGGGATGGGTTTCTCCCCCAGCCCTATTCCTTGGGAGAACTCAAGGGCTGTCAGAAAGATGGTAAATATTGTCATGAAAGGAGGGAAAAAAAGAGTTGCAAAGACTGAATTACTTGGCCAAAGGTGAAAGAGGAAAGCAGACTAGACATGGAGATAAATTCTCTGTCTTCTGTGTGTGTGGCTTGTACTTTACCCACATTGCCATTCTCTTCTCTGTATATCCAGTACTGTGTGGTAATTGGGATGCTGGCCAAGGGGAGGCAGGGAGAGGATTGCAGCGGTTGTCCTTATCAATTGTTAGGCAATGATTTCACAATTGTAGCTCATTTTCTCCACTCTGAAGCTGAGAGACAGGCTGTGCTGCACCACTGCTGTCTGCAAGCACCAGCATATTCAGATCCTGCCCCTGCTTCTGCTAAAAGATAAGCACAGTATCATGAAAAATGAGATTTCTTTCCTAAACAAGAAAAGATTTATAATGGCCAAACACTCGAGGTATGCCTAGCAAATACCAAAACCTAAATCCTTTGCAATGGTCTTCAAGATGCTGTCATTTCCCTGATAACTTGGGCCCCAGTTCAGCTCACAACCTTTTGCAGCTGGAACAAACAGGTTTATTTCACTACACCAAGAGCCCGTGCTTTCTCACAGCAGCCCTGATTCCTGCCCTGCAGCTTATCTTGGGAAGGAAAAAAATTTAAACCTTTGTTTAATGCTGGCTAATAGAGTTAAAGTTACAGCAGGACGTCTGTTAACCTGTTCTGACACATCTGCTTGAGGCAGCAGCTTGGAAGTGCCAGGCCAGGGCAGCCTCACCAGGGTTTGGGTCAAAAGGCCTGTCAGATCTGAGGTCCCAGTTTTGTGCTTGCACCCACCACGTGTGCAGCAGTTTGCTGAGGTCTGAACAGTGCTGGGGTGTCACTGATGGCCAGCACTGCCAGGCCCGGGGCAGCTGGGGATAAACCTGTCCCCAGAGTGATGCCAAAGGCACCGTGTCTGTGGCACTGGTGCCTCCCCTCTGGTCTGCCTTCCCATGGGGGTCTTCTTGATGGCGTGAGCTCAGCTGGGAGCCTTCTGCTCTGGGGATGTCTGCAGGACCTCTTTGGTCTGCTGGACCACCTACTTTTGTGAACCTGGTGTCTCCTCTCTGCTGAGCTTACTTGAATCTGGCCCCATTTCAAGGAACTGGGGCAGAGCCCACGAGTCATGCAGTGCAACTTCCTTAGGAAACAAAATAAGAAATAGTTTTTAGCTTTTCTGGCTGGTCTAGAAGTAGTAAAAGTAATTTCAGACATGTTCAAGGTACTTTCTGTTTGCCTCTGCGTTAGAAATGAAAAGAGCTGTTTTCTCTCTGTGGCTCTTCCATTTAAGAGCAGCTTCTGCTCTCCTGCAGAGGTGAGTGTTGTCCCTGCCTGCTTTCTGAGGGAGCAACTCCAGCATGCTGTGGGCGATCCTGAAATAAAAAAGGAAACTGATACCCAGCTGCAATTACAGCTCTCACTTCCTGATCTCTGCTCCTGGGCTGTACTTCAAAGCCATCTTTAGACCCATTCTGCACTTTCCCTTTTCTTTTTCATCCTTTCCTTTCCTGGTGGATTTCGCCATCGGGGCTGCAGATGCACAAACGGGGCTTGGTGTTGGGGCTCCAACCTCCAGCTGCAAGTCCCCTCCAGATGGGGGAAAGAGCCCCCGTTTTACAGGGAAAAACCACCAGGCTGCAGAGACAAATGTGTCTGGCCTGTCATTGCCCAAGAAGCTTGTGACTCATCCGTGAGGAGAGTTCTGATTTCCTAAATTAGTTTGGAGTAAACCAAGCTGTGGGCTATCCTTCCTGTGATCTGACACAACTCGAAACAGATGTCTGCTTTACGCTAAAGGTTGGAGCTGAAAACCTTGTGAGCTCGCCTCTCCACAGCAACCATAGGAAAGTTTATCTTATGTTATGCTGCGTGTGTGGAAAGTGTTTCCTTTGATTGCTCTGTTTCAAATTAGGAAATGGCCAATTCACAACCGAAAAAACCTGTGAAAATTACTGCCCCGGAATGTCATCAAAGCAGGAGACATAACACGGACACCTACGTGGATAATGAGATACAGCACTTTTGCTTGGTATTTAATGCAAGCAAACTTCAGAAGGCTGGGTTTGCCTACTCTGGAACAAAGCTAACATGTCACTAAACGGGTGACCTGAAAGAGAAACCAGAGAAAAAACAAAATGCAAAGCAATTTGAGATTTCAGGCAGGCCCCTTGCCTGCTCTCTTAAAATTCAAATGGCAATTAGTGATCAGAGATTTTTTTGCCCAAGAGAGTTACAGGAATGGTGGAAAAAAGAGTCCTTGAAGCTGCTGTAATAAACAGCCCTTGTGAATAATTGGGGCAAAGATTGGCACAGTCCCCTCCCTGTTCCTGTCCTGCACCCTGCCTGAGGCTGAGCTGACTCCCAGCTGGGCAGGGAGGGCTGGCCAGAGGTGCCCCGAGAGCCAGGACTGAGAGATCCTGGGGTTCTATGCTGTGAAAGCTCTTTGGCTCTCAGAAAATGCCCTGGGCATACAATATCACAGAAGGGGACATTTAAACCTGGTGAATATTTGTAGCAGAATCTTCCAGCTGGGAAGGGGGTACCTCGTCTGGTCATCTGCTGGTTTGGAGAGTGAGTTCATGTGAATTATTTCAAAAGAGACAAAACTTGCTCAGTGAAATGAGCCTGTGCCCAGGAGCCCCACTTGTGCATGTGGGGATAAACCAGCTTTGCTTTTCCTTGAGTTTGTGTGGGCAAATGAGAGAAGGAGCCTCCTGTCAGGAGAGAGAGGTGCAAGTTTGATGAAGACATCGAGCATCTCCAGTGCACTGTTTGCTGGTTAAGCCACTAATGCTGAGTGTTGCTGGTCATAGGAGGGAAAACTGAGGCACAGGGCTTTTGATTCACCCCTCAAAATCACAGAAATCAGTGGCAAAGAGAAGCGAAGTTGCTGGTTTCCAAACATGCACTCATTGTTTGCCTTGCTCTCTCCATAGAGGCACACCTATGCCCTCTTAATTCTTGCCTTTTTTGTCACATTTGTCTTCACTTCCTTGAAGTATTATAAATACATATAATACATAATATAAATATAAATATATCTATAAATATATGAAATATATAAATAAATATGATATAAGTACGTAATCAAGCAATGCGTCCACTGGGCTCAGTCTGGTGTGCCCTGCTCAGCGTTTGAGGGCCTGTAACTATTATGTCACAGCAAGACAGACACTTCCAGTTACTGAAGATTTTGATAAAAGGTAATCTCGAACTCCTTGAAGACCAATTTTAATTAAACTGTTGAGAAATATCTCATGAAATCCTATGTGACTAATGATGAGTGTAATTGAGCATGTGATCTCAACCAAATCACTTATGCACTTTGTGTTTCAGTGGCAGAAAGAGGTCTAAAAATCAGATTCCTGTACGGCTAATTTTTAGTGATGCTGTTGATACGAGCATTGGATTAAAATATTTTATATTTGAGCAGAATTAACTTTAATCTTTCTGCACAGTTGCCACTACCCCCCCAAAAAAAACAACAAAAAAAGTTGTTTCCTGCCATATAGAAAGAAAAGCTGCATATCAGAGAGGGGAAAAAGTGGCCTTAATTTCTGAGAGCAGCCAGTGACCCTGCACTCCTCTCTTTTCTTTAAAGAGAGGCCTTTCCTCAGACAAGTGGCTGCGCTGCAAATGAAGCCACGTTTGTCTTTAAACAGATGTCAGAGGTCACAGTGGGTTTCGAAATTTTAGGGCAGCAGCTATCGGCAGTGGCACTGCCTGATACACAGAGCAAACAGAGCAAAGAGGGGCTGAGCCTCTGCTACCTGCTTTTATTTGTATTTATTGCAGCCCTTCTCTATAACGTGTGCAGTGTGTCTGGGGAGAAATGTCACTTCCTAAACTGAGTGTGCTCCTTTAGGTGCTCGGTTGCTCCTGAGAAAAATAATCCGTTTGCTCAAGAAAGCTCCCGTAGGCAGTCTTAGGGTATGACCTGATTTCTACTGGAGGCTGCTTTGTAAAATCATCCCTATTTTATGCAGACTTTTGAGAGTGAGTGGAACTTTTTTAAAGCTGAGCACGTGGCAGATGGAAGTCTTGTGGGCACCTGGATGGGAACTTGTGATCTCTGCTGCAAGACACCCCGTGGACATTACCCACCCAGCCTGCTGGGGTGCAGGGTCTGTGCATCCTTAAGGAAAAGTGCTTAGGGGTTTGGGTTTGACCCCAATGGCACTCACCAACAGAGCCTGGTGGGTTTGTGTGTGGCCCGTGCATGTCTGCTGAGAGCTTTGCATCGATCAGAATTAATGTACCTCAGCTCAGAACAGCCAGTGCCCTGCCATCTTCTCTGGGCTTCTTTCTTCTAGTCAAAATATTTATCTACCCAAGCAATAAGTTGAGTGTAAGTTGGCTTTATTACTGCAGTGACGTTGAATGGTTGGTTGCTGGGTGACCTTGCTTCTGATTTTATGGTCTAGGCCAGCTCTGGCAGCAGAGAGGTGTGGCCACGTATTGCACTCTGTTGTCAGGCTGCTCCTGAGATGATCAGAGGTTCAGTGTCAGCTCTCCTACAGCGCCTGGGAGGCTGTAAACATTTGCCATTTGTTATGTGAAAACCTGGATCCGCGAGGAAGGGCTGAAGGAGATAAATGCCTGACAAAGGGGAACTATTAAACCTTCAAAGAAAGGCCAAGCTCTGTGAAATCCAGCACAGAACCAGGATCTGCAACCTTGGATTAGACCAGTGACCATAAAACCGACGTGTGACTTATTGCAGGGCTTTCACAAAGTGGGACACTGGAGCCTGCATGCTTTGCTTTGCTTTTGCTTGGAGGGGGATTTAATGTTTTTCATTGGAAAACAAAGTTTTGCAACTAATCAGACATGGAAGAAAATGAAGGAGCAGATATTTTGGAAACCAGCTCTGTCTCTAATGGTCCTTGGTGCAAGGTGAGAACTTTCATTCCCCCTCCTCCCGCAGTTACAGAAAATGTTATCTCTTTCTGCTGTTTACAAGTGACTTCAGTAAACCATTGCCCTTGGACCAGACTGAATGCAACCTCTGCATCGGCTTTGTAAACAACTTCAGAAATTCCTTAGAGCAAGGTTGTGCTAAACATTAGGAGCAGGAATGAAATGGTAATGTGTGTGGTTAAGTGATGGTCATCCACCTCACTGGAAGTTTCAAATATCTGAGTATCTCTAGGTGTCTTTTCTGTGGAAACTACCACAATAGTTTCCTTAGGTGTTTGGAGAATCCAGAAACTTCATATAATTTTAGCAAAGCCATTGCTTTAAGATTTGCAGGTCAAATGTGTTGAGTAAAACCGTAGCAAGCACAGGGGAAGATAAGCATTAACTCGGGCAAACAAATTGACAATTTAACTGCATGGAACTCAGTGTCCAGCAGCAACTCCTCCTATTCCCCCAGAGCTGCATTTAACCTCCAGAACGGGTCAGCTGTGCTTCTTGTCAAATCCCGAGCAGTGACGTTCAGAGATTGTTTTCTGTTTGCTTGTGTTTGTAATTTGATCTCGTGTAACAACATTGTCCTCAGCTCACATATAACCACGGGGGTAACTCTGAAATCCTGCCTGAAAAAAAAAAAAAACCTCCTTGTTGTTTCCTGTGCTTGACGTTTGAAAGATTTCCAATTTGGACAGGTTAGCATGTTTATATTAATCTCATCCTGTTACTTGAAATTAAACGATTACCATGTTGGAAGTTGGACGTTCTACTTCCATTTTGGTTCCCCCAAAAACACTGGGGTTTGTTATTTTCACAAGTTTCGGAGGGGACTGGTGGAAGTTTTTTGTTGCCTGTGCTGAGGCCAGGATTTCAGCCCAGACATTCATGCTTTGGAGAAGGAGTCTCTGGGAGGTCACGTCCGAAATGTGCCAGTTTGGATTCTAGCTCAGTATTGCCTTTTCTTCACAGGAGTTACTGGAAACTAAGGCAGAGAACTTAGGAAACTGGGGAATTCTGAAAGTTTATGAGTGCTTGCTACTTGTTAAAAAACATTCTTAGTGAATACAGACATGTGTGTATCTAATGAAAAGAAGTTTGAGGAGCTGGTCAAGCAGAAGAAACACAATCACCTTGTGCTGTTGGAACATCTCAGCACTGATTGCTTGGTGCATCTCCCATGGCACTGCCCAGACAGTCGTTCTCATCCTGCTTAGGGTCCTTCACTCCAGCATGTCTAACCAAAACTAAAAGAATTGCTGCTGCATGTGCTGTTTGCTGTGCTTATTTTTTGTTTACAAAGTTGGATATCCAGTTAAAAGGCAGAAGCAACACTCCAAAAAAAAAAAACCACCAAAACAATGAGAGTTGTTTGTAAACATCAAGGCTGAAAATTATTCACCTCAAATATTTGGCAACTGGACAACAATAACAAAACATGTTCACAGAACTCTAGAGCAGTTTGCAATCAAAAGGTCTGTGTTTTCATAGTATATATTGTTCATCTCAGATCCTGGTTTCTGTGGAGGCGGAGGGTTAGAAGCTGATTTCTGGAAGTAGTGTGGTCAGTCACTTTTTACTACACCTGCAAGTGTGCCTATTGGTGCTTTTTTAGACACAGATTTTAATTCACAGGAGCCTGGGCAGGACGCGTGGTTGTGGCTGGAGAGAATATATTGAATAACAGCATGCACTCTGCCGTGGCCTAAAAGTTCACAGAGTAGGTGAAGATTTACATATTATTGTTTTGTGGCTCATAGAATATGATTTTCTTTCTGTGAACCTGATATGTTCTAGTTTTTCCTTTAAAAAGATGGGGAAAAACTCCCCTCTGCCCTGGGAAAAATCCAGAGGATTTTTTCAACCATATTTTAGTTATATTGGTTGCAGTCTTAAAAATATCACTTCACTGTGATAGCACATTTTTTCCCCTCAATAAATATTGAGAAATAATACTGAGAATATCTCATTATTCAGCTGTTCAGCAACTGCCTTCGCATCTTTCAAGTGCAAATTCGTGTTTGCAAATAACTTTGTCTGCCTCTCATTGTGGGTACAAGTGTTACTCATTAGAGCTCTTTGTCAGCATCCCAAAATGCGGTAATTGAAGATCCAGCTACAAATATTTCTGTTTGTGTTTCCTATCTCGGTGTTTAGTTTAAGAGGGTTGAATCCGAAGCAGAAGTGCGCTGATGTTCTTTTGCTTATGTTTATTATAAAAATCACAAAATGCTGTCATTTTCTGTGGTCAGCCTGGGCAGCGCCTGTGCTGCGGCTGAGCACGGAGACCTGCACGTGGGCTGGCAGCACCAGTGCCAGCAGGGCCTTGCTGTCACACAATTCTAAAGGCACTCAGAGGTTTTTAAATGAAAAAAAAAAAAGAGCTGGTTAGTTATTAACTTGCAGAAATATCTGATTTTAGAGAACAGAAGATTACAAAACAAACTGGATTTTCACCAGCTCCTGAAGGGCAAACAGCGCTCTGCGTACGGGGCGGCAGAGGGGGGAGAGAATTTGCTCCTCACATTTCCCTGCAGCGTGTGTTTGTGTTGAAGCTTTTTCACTCTCAGAGTGCTTGGCGTAAATGTTAATTAGCACTCCAGGGGAAATGTGTTAACAAATGTACCTCTGACACAGGTCCGCAGCTACGCTTTGCTCTGTAGCTGCAGGCTGGAAAGATTAGCTGGCAAAGTAGCTGGTGCTGCTTTTGAGGAAACTCTTCGAACAGGAGTTCAGGGGAGCTCGCTGAACACTTGGACTTTGCTGCTCTGCTGCAGCTCAGGCTGCTCTTGCTGCTCTGTGGAAGAGATGTTGGGTAAAATGTGAGCACTTGTAAGCAAACTCCTAGAAAAGGCAAACTTCTAGCCATTAAAGGCTTCAAATAAGACTGCCTGAGCTATGGCTTGCATGTGATGATGAAAAAATGACTTAGCACAAACTCTGTGGCAGAATTTATTCCTTCTCCTCCCCCAGCGCTGATCTTGATTAGCAATAAATAAGGGTGGTAAAGTAATTCCTGTGAGTTGTTAGAGTAGAAAGGTAACAGTGGAGCATTCATGAACACATTTACCTCATCACTGCACTTCTTCGCCTTCCTATAAACGGCAGGGCAGAGATTCAGAAATGGAAATCGTTCGCAGGCTGGGATTTTTCAGCCGTATTCAAACCAGGTTAGCACGTAGATATATTGGTGAATCCTGGCCAGATTAATTCCAGAACCCGCCACGACTTCTGTGAGAACATATGCAGAGCCACTTCTCAAGATTTGGCTTGTTCAGCTCTTCGTTTCTGTGCAGCATCAAATCCTGATTTTCCCTGATGAGGAACAGCTCATATTTAAGGCACAGTGGGAAGAGTCCAAGGTTATTAACCACTCTCTGGAAATGAGGTTGGTAATTTTAGCCCGGCCCTCATGGAACTGGTCTGAGGTTTGCAAGGGCGATGAAAACGCTGCTGCAGGAGCGTGCCTGTGTCTCCAAGAGCAAAGGGCAAAACTGCTGCTGGGAGTCCTTCCCTTGCCCGGAGCAAGATGTTGCCTGAAGGATGCTGGTGTTACCACACGGCTCTTGATCAGCCAGGCTAACCCTGGCATCCTTCTTGTGTTGCCCTCAGTGGGCATTTGCAAGAAGGGTGCCCCATACTTTTTTCCTTCCTGTAAAATGGTTTCTTTCTGGCTTTTATGGCCCTGTGGGGAGTTTCAAGCCAGTGAGGGGCCATCAGCCTGTGCTTCAGAGCTGACTCTGAGGTGTTGTCAGGGACTTCAGCGAGGACTAGGAGGGTGGGCAGAATGTGAACCAGTGCATGTCTGAGCGGTGAGCGGCCCACGGGACACGGTTCAGAGCCCCTGGGCAAGCCTGACCTCTAAGTAGGTCAGCCATGGAGAGGCACTGCTGCTTTCTGCTCACCACGTGTCCGGGCTGTGCAGAGCGTACTTGGGCTGCTTGTCCCAGCCCTGCCTTCAGCTGGGCTTGGCCTGCGGGCTGGGACAGCCCTGAGATGGTTTCCTGGCAGAGGGAGTCCGTGGGAGCACTCTTATTCTGAAGTGCAGGTGAAAGAAACACCAATCTTCTCCGCAGTGGGAGATCTCCTCACTTTGAATTGCTGCTAGATAAATGTGGCCTTGACTCGGGAAAATATGTCCAAATCTGCTGGATGGAAGCCCTCTGGCAGGGTACTGCCTGAGGGATGCTGCTGCTTGGGGAGGAGAGTTTTGCTGTGTTTCAAACCTCTCCCTCCTTGCCCCTGCAGGGAGCCCCATGTGAGCAGACAGAGCATCCCAAACCCTCTGTGTGTGGAGGCACCCAGCGGGGACGGGGAGCCTGGGAAGGCACCCACCACCCCACAGCACCCGAGCCTGCCCTGGGGAGTGCACTGACTCCAGCAGCCCCTCCGTGAGCGTGGCTGGATTTTGGCATCATCCAGCTGCCCGTGAAGTGGTGACAGAGGTCAGACCTGAGCCACGCTGGTTGGTGCTGTGGCTGTGTTAAATCACTTTATTGAGGGTGATGGGCTGGATTAGCATCTGGCCCTGCTCCTGCTGAAAAATTCGATGTGGGAGATGCTGGGCCCTGGGTTTGGCTGCCTGAGGAGGAGACAGCACATGGCACCTCCGGAGTCAGCTAGTGATAGGTCATAAACCGAGCAGACTGCCTGCTTCTGTGTCTTATGGCGGTGACAAAAGATACAAGTAATTTTTATTGTTCAAAAAAAAAATAGTTTCAATAGCCCCCCTTCCCACCCGATTGCAATTAGTTTTCTCAGCTGCTGTACTTTTGCTGTTTGTTTCTATATGCATAAATCTTGTCTTCCAAATTTTAGCAACAATAGATATACCAGTCAGCAATTGTCTAAGACCATGTAAAAATCGAAACTTTAAGGGCAACAGTTCCACCCAGAGGGTCACTGTCTATCTGGCTGCTTTGGTTTGGGCTCTTGCTGTGAGTAACCTGACTCCACAGTACCCAGCCAGGGGTTAAAACTCAGCTCAAGACAAGCGCAAAACTCTCTCAGGTTTTGACAACTTGTTTGCTGTCTAACTCAGCAATAATCTGGTTCTCGCATTCGAGTAAACTGATCACCCAGCAGGAACTGGACTTCTGCCTTGTTGAGGGATGAATGTTGATTTAGTTGCTCAAAAGGAAAACATACAAGAAACGCAGAATTCTTGTTGACCCAACAACTGAAAGAAACATCACAACATTTCCTAAATCAACACATGGCAATTCTCAAAACAAAGTCTGAACAGCAGCCAGAAGCTTACAAGGCAGGAGATGATACTATGGCCAAACTGAGATCTTGAATCTTCCCTGCCTAAGCCACGGGGTGAGCTGGGAGCTCTGTCTGGTGACGTTCCCTCGTGTCTCAGAAGAGCTGCTCGTGCATGAACCTACTTGCTTTGCAGTCAGGAAATTCAATTATTGCTTCCACAGTCGCCCTCACAGAGTACCCTCTGCATGAAATATGCATTCATACCTGGTATGTCCCATAATTTTTTCTGTTTCCGCATATGGAGTTAAGGTTAATGTTCCATACGCTGTGGACAAATAGCAGTTGTCATGGGTACCATAGCCTTGAATTTCCTGTCTCCTGAGTGATTAAATTCCCCACAGTAATTTTACTTTATTGGTTTGTTTCTGTAACTCCTTATTTCCTTGGTTTGCTCTCCTTGAGGACATTTCACAGGCTGCTCGGATCTCCTCGGGCTTCTGCATTTTGTACAGCAGTTTCAGGGAAAACTGAGTGTTTTTCACAAGGTGTAGAAGGCAGGAAGTAGAGCAGAGTGAAGCCCCCCTCAGGGACTCCACGAGCCTCAGGCTCTGCAGTGGATACCCAGCTTGTTGAAGTCTGTGCTGCTGGAAATGCCCAACCTCACTCCCAACACCTGTACAGCTCTAGCATTGGGGTATTTCCTCCTACCGTGCTGTCTCTGTGCTGTGGGAGGGCACCTCCTCATGTCCTGTCTGCAGGAGACGTGGAGACCACTTCATCTGCTCTCCCCCAGCCAGAGCGAGCAGTCAGCCTCCCTGCTGGAATTCACCTGGAGAGTGTCAGCAGGAATCTGATGGGGTTTGGGAGTTTCTGTCTCTGGTCCCACAATAATAAAAGGGCTGCAATTGTCCGATGGGATTCGGGGGCCTTTGCAGCACTGTTAGCTGCTCTGCCAGTGTTTCACAAGCTGCCCAGATGTTTAGGTTTATTCCCTAATCCTAGCCCTCCAGAAAATGGCATAAAATAATACTGAAACGGGAACAACAACCTGTAAAAACACAGCCTTAGCTGGTAAGTAAAATGAATAAGTAGCTGTTAAATGCAAAAAATTATGCAAAAGGCATAAAAAGACAGTGGGAGCTTTTGCTGTTTAAGCTGAAATGTTCTATAAATAAAGCTAGGTGGCTACATATTGACAAAACTGGTCACCCCTAATTTGGAAGCATGTCATGGGCAGTGGAAAAAGCGTTCCCATAGACCTGACTAACGTGGATAGAAATAGAGAGCAACTTGGAAAACTAATGCTAGAATGGCATCATTGTGAGCGCAGACCCCGCAGGCTGGGTGTCAGCGCCGCCAGCTGAACAGCGCTTCCCTTCAGCAGCCTCCGTGGTGCTGAGCTTGATTAACTGGCACTGTTTGCTTTGAAGTCGTGATAATTAAAGCTGGAGTGTCATCTGCGCTGTAATTAATATGCTCCTCTGCACCTAATTCGTCCTGACAGTATAGATTAATGATGGTAAATGACCAACAAGGATTTATCATGAGATGATTCTTAGTTCTACAGGCTGCCTCAGACAATTACAGGAAGCGATTGTTAACTTCAGGCTATTGTCCTGGCCTAATCGTGCATGTGCATTCTCAGCGTTGTTTTGCAGTAAAGCCCATCCAAGGGCTTCATAAAGACTCAGTTATGGCCCCTGAGAGGCTGAGCCACCCTCGTAAATGTGGGAGAGGGGAAGCACAGGCTGGCGGTGCCGCTCTGATTTCTCAGCATCCCAGGGCGCGTAGTCGGAGGAGGAGCCGAGACGGAGAATTATTTCTGCAAATCAGATGCTTTTGCAAATGTAATTGTGTTGGGAGGTCAGGCAACGGGCTCAGCTGTGCAGTGGGGAACCCAGCCGGGGCTGGGCAGCCTCGTTTGTCACCAGTGCTCTTCCTCTGTGGCACTGCTGGCGTCTCCTCCTTCGGTGCCGTGGGGTGGAAGGACCTTTTTCTCTGAGCATGTTACAGGGCCTGTCTGCCAAGAGCTGCTGTGCATCTAAGCAACAGCCTCGAGAGTGGTCATTATTCTGAACTACCAAAACACACAATATAATAAAAGAGATGCCCCCTGAAAAGGAAGGTGCTGAGCTCCCTGAAAGCTCAGAGCCTCAGGAGGTTTCACTAGTTGGGCTTGCAAAATCTTGACTTTCAAGCCAAACTGGTCACAGCAGGGGGACAAAACCACGTCATGCTAAGCGAAAGGTCATGAAAAATTAAATAAATGAAGTGAAATTTTCCAAAGCATATAAGGTGCTCGGGCTCTGCTCGCTTCTTGCAAAAAGTTGTTTCATCATTACATTTTCTTATAATAGCTTCCTTGTGTACACAAGGAACTTCACCTGGCTTATTTAAACTGCATCATGCATTGCTGCAAGAATACCTGATTAACAAGATGATCGATGTGTGCTGTTCCACTTGTCAGTCAATAGGAATTAATATGCAGGAGGCTAGCTCAGAAATGAGAGATTATAATGGACATTTGCTTTTCTTTGTGCCGAAGCGTTGCTGCGTGAGCAAACAAGTGCTAATATGATGAGCTGAGCTCCACTGCCTCCCCTCCCTAAGGCTGGCGTTTTCCTCACTCCTCGACTGTTCCCCCATTTGTACCAATCTCAATCTCCCTCCTAGGAGTAGTGAAGCTCCTTCGTGCTTGTAGTAGAGGCCTGGGATTTTTTTTCCCCCTCTGCTCCTGGGATGTTCCTGGGATGTTCCTGTCACTCCCATCCACCTCTGCAGCACCTTTTGCAGTGCTGGCCATGAGCGTGTGGTCGGCTGAAGCTGTCACTGACCCCAAATGGACTCGAGTCAGTCTCTGGTGTGGTTGATCTCCCAGTGTCGTGTACTCCCGTGCCAGACCAAGCACAAGGCTTAACTGCAAGTGGTTTTAGTGTTTATCGGAAAATACTGCTCCCTTTTGCCCGGACTGCCCTGGGGACACCAGCGTGATCCTGGTGGCTGCTGGTTGTGCAACAGTGCTCCCTGTGCGACTTCTCTCCGCTTTAATGACAGAGTTTCTCTTCCACCAGTAACCACGTGGGATGGGTAACGAGACCCGAGCAAATAAGAAAGGAGGGAAAAGAATGAAAAAGCAGAAAGACCTTTTTTCTTTCTTCCCTGCTTCTTCTTCTCCCCAGTAACAAAATCTGTCGGTAAGCAGGCGGGTGTAGCTGACCTGTCCCACCTTCCCCCAGCCTCAGAGAGATGGTGATGAGGTGGCTTTGGAGGGGAGGAGTGTGTAGATGGAAGAGGAGGTCTCTGGGGCGCCACGGCCATGGAAATATGCAAAGTTGGTGTTAGTGTTTGTTATTGTTGGCTGCAGAGACGCCGGCTCTGCACCTTCAGCCCTGAAGGAACTGGGGTACATCTGAAAGGGTTTATCTGTGAGTAAGAAAAGAGGGGTTGGGAGCAGAGCTGGATCAATGGTGAGTGTTTCTGTTTGCTCTCTGACCCTTCCCCCTCAGCTATGAAATATAAACATAGGGCTAATGGAACTAAAAGCAGAGGTCCCCTTGGAGAGAATTGAGGAGGCTTAGGAGGAAAATTCTTAAATTTTGCAAACTGTTTTTATTCAGTCCCAAACAGAATGCCTGCAGTTGCTTTGTAAGCTGTTTGTGTTTGTCCCCTTTCATTTTGGAAAAGAAAAAAATCAAACCCAAACCATTTAATTTAGAAAATACCAAAGCAAAACGTTTCACAGAACCATAGAATAGTTGAGGTTGGAAGGGGACACTGGAGATCATCTGGTTCAACCCCTCTGCTCAAACCATATTTGAATATGCTATACATTCCTGTTTTGAATTTTGGAATCTGTGTCCACAGTAATTTCCCAAATTTGGCTTCAATTTCTAAACAGATCTGTGTTCCCTCCCCAGTTGTATTTTGGGATCAACTTTGTATTTACTGATTTTTATTTTCTTAGGCTTCTGTTTGGGAAATCTGTGTCCTCTGTGCTAGGCTGGCAGTGTGTGCTGTCTTCAGACTCCGTGTAGGAAGTGTTTTCCAGATGTCATGGATTCCACGTAGCTTCTCTTTTCTTCTTCCACATAGCTTTACATAACCACAAGTGTTTGACTTCGTATTTGCTTATTGCAGCACACTTGTGACTTAAAAAGATGTGGACACTCATGGGAGCAAAACATTAGCATTTATTATAAAAGGTAGTAATATACTGTCTGGTTGGCTTCCTACCTGTGTCCATACATAGAATCTTAGAGTCATTTAGGCTGGAAAAGACCTTTAAGATCATCAAGTCCAGCCATAAACCCAACAAGTCCACCACAAAACCGTGTTCCTGTCATCTCAAAATGCTGACCTATGTCTGCCAGTGATTTACTAAAGGGACAAGGTAGTGGCTGCCATTTATCCACTAACTTTTTTTGCCAAGTTAAAATAAAAAACAACCCAAAACCGAAAAAAAAAAAATCCAAAACATTCATAGCAAATAAAGAGCAGCTGAAGACCCAGAAACATGAATGCCTAGGATGCCTCAGACTTGGACGTGCCCAAAAGCTTAGACAAAGCCTAAAAAAAGGTTGCTTTGTGAAAGCCATTTGTTGGTGCCCATGACAGTGTCACCACTGTGGCCCTGTGGGGTTTGTCACCTGAATTCCTGCTAGCTGGGGGTGAGTGCACTGTCTGAACTGCCATCTTGGCAGAGATGTTTGACAGTAATTAGTGTGATTTGGACACTGGCTGGAGCAATACAATGGGATCGGTCCCTTTTGGAGTCACAAAGTGCTGTGGGTCGGGACTGTGGAACTGTCTTTCACCTCTGTATGAGACCTGCACCAATGAGAACCTCATGGAAAAGAAACCCCTCACTTGCAGTACAGCGTGAAACTTGTCCACTCTTTCTGAAATGGAAAGACAGTAAGGATCTCAGAAAATGTAACTTCTATAGATTATTTTTTTCTTTTATCAAGGATTTTAATTTCCTTTCCTGCCTCTTCTTATTGCAAATTAAAAAAAACCCCAAAAACAAATGGCTAAAACTCCAGGGTTCCTTAGCAAAACTATTCCCTCATGCTTTCAGCTGGAGCAGTTTTCTGACAGTGACATGAGCTCACGATATGTTAGTCTGACTCTAAATAAGATTTTCCAGAGTTGGCTGAAGGTCTTGGCTTAGTTCTAGAATAAACTGCTTCAGAAACCTTTCTGGAGTGGATTCTGGATAACCTGGCACCATTTAGAGGATTAAAAAGTCATGCATCATTTGCCCCTTCAAAACACTCAAGGCTTTTAAATTTCTCACCCCAGAAAATATCTTTCTTTTCATCAAACATCAGCTGTTTCCAATTGCTTCGTTCTATTTTGGTCGCTTATTCTCTCTTTTCCTTCCCATGCATGACTAAATATCTCCTTTAAATCAACTCGAAGCAATTCGTTTTTCCATTCATCCATTCGGTCGTGCTGGTTTCTTTCACCGTCGGAATGCCACGTGAATGTCACACACGGAAGGAGCAGCAGCATCTGTGCAGTCCTTGAGTGCGGGAGCTCAGTACTCGAAAACCACGGCAGCTGCTGGTTTCTGCGTGTTTTAACTGGTTCATTTGCTGCAGCTCTGAGCAGAAATGCCACGGCAGCCCCGCACAGTGGTGTGATGCCCAGGCCTGTGGTCTCACAGTGAGCATTTCAGGTCATTCTGCCTCAGCTCAGCACTAAGCTCAAGCAGAGCGGTCCATGTGAGGGTCGGGCACGCTGAGCCTGTGAGCCAGGACAGGCTGCTCCGGCCGTGCTCCTCGGGAGGGCTTCCTGAGCCACTGGAACTGTGCTGTGCACAATTCCCGGCGTGGACACGGCCTAGGAACAGGTTACCTTACACAGAGGGGGCTGCATCCCCTGTTAAAAGTGCAGTGTGAGCCCTCCTGACGAGATGGTCCATGCAAGGCCTGCATCAAACTCCGGTGACCCAAAAAAGCATCTGCAGCTCAGTCCTGCCAGTGCTGTGGCACCTAAATGCAATCCTGCGTTTGCCTCGATCTGTACAGCTGATAGGCAGGCACGCTGCTCTTCAGTAACCTTGTTCTGTTGCCCTCGGGTTAGAAGGAAATTTCTCCAATCTTTGATCTCTTGTACAATATTCAAGCACCCATCAGGTTTCTGACCCGTGCGTATGTGCCACATGAGTTTCCCTTTCAGCCGACAAACACAGAAGCTGAAATTATCCCGAAGAGATAAATACCAAGGCCAAGCACAGGAAAGGGTTTGTTTCGGTTTGGGTTTCTTTCTTTTGGTGAGGTAAAGAATATGCTGGAGACAGATTTGACGAAGTGAGTGATCCAGATTTTTGTGGCAGTTGCATGCCAGCTCTAGCTGTCATAGCCACAGTTGATCCAAGCTGTGCTGTGTTCTGCAAGGGAAGGAGTCAGGTTCAGACCTGCCAGAAGGCCCTGAGCACTAAACCCTTCTGTCCAGAGTGGGATATGTAAAGCTACATTTCCTCAAGATTGCTGCCAAATGACTAATCTTGGACACTTTCAGGCATTCCAGCATGTCTGGTTAGTGGTTACTCTAGCCATCCTATCGTGTTTTTGGGAACCAGATGTCTTGCACACTAAAGCAAGGTGCATATTATACGAGGGGTTCCTATAGTGGGTGTAGGTAGAGTTAGGGGCCCGTGCACAGTGGCTTTACATCAAAGATAACCTCGTGAACAGGGAGCATTGTGTATAGGCTCAAAGTCAGACACGCAGGGGAATCAGTTTAGTTTACTTAGGAGTCATGGGCAGAGAGGGATTTTTAAACACAGATTGAATGAATCAGTCCATTAACTTCTGTTTTCCTTTCCATGCAAGTGACGACTACCTGCTATGGCCAGAGGTGAGCTAACGAGACAGAGCTCTGCAATCAGCCACTGCTCAGACCAGATCACACTATTTACAGTAGGAGAGAGCTCATGCTTTCTGCAAAGAGATCCCAAGCTCACACACTACTCTGTTACCTTACCTTGCTTGTTCCCGTTTACTGAGGGACTCCCTAAAACTGGACTGTGGTGATTCTTTCGTTGCCTGTTGAGAGCTATGTCGGGGTATCCTCCAGGGAGTATTGAACCTTTACCTCATGGGATTTTCCTTTTTGTTTAAGGTGCAACATTATTTAATTTCAAAACATAATGCTATGTCCAGACCCTGCCTGTGTCCTGTGCATATCTGAATGCTTTCCTGTAGGCAGTACCTCTCCCAGAGGCTACTTCTGGTTCATCTCAATGATCTTTGGGGTTTCGCTGTACTTTTTACTTCGATGATAAATTATTGTGGTTTCCAAAGGTTAATCATTAGTGCTCTGCAGAAGAGATGTCCTCTCCAGATAGTGTGGTTTCCTTTTAATTGTCTTTTTGGATCTAGCTTTGTTCTTACACTGTGGGATAATGAGCCAAAGATGGCACTATGCAGGCTGTGTTGACGAGTTGAACTGTGCTACAAAATACTCCTTTTGATCCTGCTTTTTTTTTCTGAACTCCACCAGCTCCTTTTTTTTTTCCTTATATAGAAGCCCTTTGCCTTGTATCTCCTGTTTGGATCAGTGCTGGATGGGTTGGATCAGGTCACAGCACTTTCTTGTCAGCCTGAGACAGGATGGATATCCAAGAGGATGAGCTGACCTCCATCACAGCTGGTTATGTGAGGAGGGAGCCCTGCACCAGCGAAATTGGCTTCCCAGCCCCAGCTAATCCATTGCATTGTCTTCTCTTCATAGGTAACCCTGAACCTACTTATAAATCTGTTCAATTTTATGGTTACACGAACCCATCATATGAATCCTTGTTGAGAATTACAGTCAGTAACCAGTTGCACCAGTGCAAGGAGCTATTGCCATGTCCTAACCCGTTCCCTAAAACATCAGCTGTCTTCACTGAGGAGGCTTAAAAGCTCTTTGTCTGGGTCCATCCATCCTGGCTAGCTAAGCCCCATTTTAAACTCATACAACTCAATGAAACACACTTCAAAAGAAGACTAAATAGCTGCTTTAAGGGGGAAGAGGGTCTATGGGTGCCACCCACCCACCAGTTTCCTGCCTGCCTGGCTGGGCTGTGGGAAGGGTTGGGGATTTTCCCCCCTGAGTGCCATCTCCTGGGCAGTGCAGTTGTCCCATCCCAGGTCTCTGGACAGCCGTGCTCGGCCTCCCTGACTCTCCTCTGCACTAGGAAAGGGAGGGAGTGCTCCAGCTGCATCCGGCCCGCCCGCCTGGCCACGGGAGGCCCTTGAAGTACAGAACAAAATAAATTCCTTCAATCCTAGCAATTTTCTCCAGAGCAGATCAGCAGGCAGCAGGCCGATGTTCTGTGGCTTGCAGTGGGCATCTGTGAGCGTCCCAGGATGCCTGCATTTGATGACTATATCCCAAAGCCATGTCTCTGGTGTTTTTCTGTGCCCACAAACAGCATCTGAAAGGCATCACACAGAGAACCAAAATCATCTCCAGTGGCTTCAGTGGAGTTGCTCCTGATCCAAGAGCTCCTTGCCGGGGTACCAGCGCTCAGGCACTCCAGGTGATTTGGCTGCAGAGAGCACAGCAGCACACCTCTGGGCCTGCTCTCCATCCCACCAGGTGTGCTGCTCTCCAAGGCCCCCTTGAACATGAGTTGAACCGATACACAAAAAATGCCAACAGTTCCATGCTCAAACAAGAGTTAGGAAGTCTTTTAAACGAGCTGAGTTAAGAAAATAGATGGAGATGAGAACTGTCTCCTTGTACAGCTGTGTAAAGGCTCTTGGCGGGTTTCTGAGATTCCTCAAGTGTCAGGTTATTCCCCAAATACAAATCAGACACTGAATAAACCCACTGCATGTGTCTCCTCAGACACCAACTCCTTTTTCTGCAGTGGTTCCCCATTAGTGAAAAAGCTGGGAGACATTCCTTTTCAGGAGCAAACCTGCTACACTAAATGTCATCTCACTCGACTGTTACTAGCATTTTCCTGATGAACTGACCTTCAGAGAAATGCACTCTTATCAGAAAGCTGTCTCATTTAAAACCTTTTAGATGATCCTTAGACAGCTCAAGCTTTTTCACTGGTGCAGATCAAGATGTGCTAACTCTAGGAGGGGCAAAGTGTTGCTGCAGAATCATAGGTTATGTTGCACTTGAAAAATACGGAATTTGACTTGGCTATACTAACTCTTAAATATGTGATTTCCCAGAAACCACTGAAGCTTCAGAAGGTGGAGACTTTGACGAAAGAGGTCAGATTACAGCCTTGCTTCTGGGCAATGACAAATACTTCCCAGGTCACTAAGAGCAAATCACTCGATATTTCCTAATCTCTAAGGAATTAGAATCATAAATCACCTCGTATTTATGATGTGTTCCAGTATGTCTGTGATAGGGCCATGTAACTTTAGATAAAAGAAAGTTCACTTTTATTTGCTGTTGAGAGATAAAAGGAAGCAGCACAGCATCTGTTCTAGAAGAAATCCATGGCTTCTATAATCTTTTCTGAAGTGCTTTCCTCACTGAAGCAGTTAACAAAGCTTGGATGTAACGTATTCTAATCTAATGTGCCTAATTTAGGTGAACACTTTAAATTCTTTCAGTTATATGGCTCCGCTCTGTCTGTTTTTGTTTTACCTTTTTTTCCACTGCTGAGATCCATAATTGTTCCTTTTAGCCACAGTCACCTAAGGTCAGGCTGTACCTTGCTAAGGAGCCGAACTGCAAACAAGCCTAACTCAGTCACGTGCCTCCAGCCCATTCCTGTTATTAATCCTCCCAAGTTCTGGGCCTAGCACTTGGCAGAGCAACTAAAGTAAACTTTTTATCAGAAGTTCACGTTCTCCTCGAGTGGAGGAAGAGCTGGATAATTCCTGCCTTTATTTTTTTTGAAGAATATTGTAATGTGGGAGCTACCTCAGGTTTATTTCAGTAATGCAGGGGGCACAAATGTATTGAAAACACAATTGCTGTTTGTGCAATGTGAACTTAACTGAAAAAATTCTGTTTCTCTTCTCAAAATGTCTTTCAGAGTGCTTTCATCAGTAAATATGCTGTCATTGTAACAAATATGATGCTGGCTTTAAACTGATGAGAAAATGGCCAAAGTACGTGCAGTTTACTCTCTGACAGGAAGCTGGTCTGGATATTTAGGTTTTGTCTGAAACCTACAGCACTGCAGAGAAGTTTTATTCCTGCTCCAGTCTCTGCGTTGAAAAGTCCTGCTTAATTTACTTTCTCCTACTCATATAATTTTCACAGTCTTCATCTCTGCTTCCATGCTTTGTCTGTTAAGTTCATTGCATGGGAGCAGACACTGCAGATTCACGAAATCCAATTGGAAAGGAGAGCAAGGTTGATATATTTTTGTCCCCAGAGCTTCTGGGGAGCCCCAGTGCTGCCAGTGCCTTGTAAACACAAGGATCTAACTCGAAATGCTGTGCTGGGATAAAGGTGGCATCTGTGAAATGCAGAATTACTAACTTAGTTTCCTTTTAAAAGTACAATCAATTTAGATCAGATTTTGGAAGTCCTAAAGACCAGGGTTTTTTTTTTTGAAAAAGTGGTTATTTCTTTTGGTGTCTGTTAAAAGGAAGATGTGATTTTTAGTTGTTTATATCAGCTGAGCAAGAGGGAAGCAGTCTGCATGGGGTCTGAAGAGATGTCACGTGCATGGTATGATCCTGACCTTCTCAAACGACTCTGACACTTGCCTAATGAACTCCCAAGAGTGCAAGGAGATGAATAAATCTTCAGTTGCTTTGTCCAGATTGGTATACTTGTTGTGGTAGTGAATTTAAGAGTGATTGTTTTGACTCGGTTCCATTAATTCATCGTAAAGGTAACGTGTGGAATGGTTTGCTCTGAAACTCCCCAAAAGCAGAAGTGTAAACCAGATTAGGGCTGTGGGGAAAGGTGTGTTTGGCACTTGGGCCGTGTGAGAGATAAGGGTTGCTCCTGGTTACCTGTGGCTACCAGGGAGAGAGGCCTTTAAGTGAAGGGATAGGAAGTGGGGAGCTGTGCCTGGAGATATTTCAGGGAGGCAGAGATGGCACCGCAGCTTATTTCAAGTGAGTGGGGATTAAAAAGCCTCTCGATGGAGCGCTAGGAACCCACCCACTCGGGCACGGTAAATGCAGACCCAGGAGATCTTGCCAAGGCAGATATAAACCATGAGATCAAGCCCCCTCAGTTCATCAGATCATTCCCCGCCCCATCTGTTTGGAAGTCTCTCGCGAATTTAAAGGACTTGTTTAAAAAGTATTTTTCAACTCTGTTCCCAACATAATTCACACAAACTGCCAAGTGCTGTTCTGCTTAATATGACAGATCCTTCCGTGATAGCTGTGCTACAGCCAGCCCTGGTGAATGTGTTGGGAAGGATGGTGCCCGTGTGAGGAAGATTTATGTTTGTTAGGGCTGTGGTGAGTGAGCCTGCAAGCGCTGCCTTCCCCTTTTCAAAAACTCAGAAGATTTATCTCCCCGACGCATCCTGAGTCTGTTTCTCTCTTTTTTAAATAGCTGTCCCCAGAAAACTTACACGGCTTGGTTTCTCCACCTGCCCTCAGTGTGGTTTCTCCTTATCTATCCCCCAAGTTGTCATCTCCTCTTGCAATTCCTGTGGTGTTGCTCTTCCTGCTGCTCAGCTGGACGTGCAGACAGCTATAAAATGGAGTTTACAGGAACCACGATCTATGGGTGCTGTGCCAGGGCACCACAGACATTCTCGTCCATTCCTCCTTGCAACTGTCTGCATGCAGAACTGCATGGAGGCAAGGGACAAGGACTGCAACTTCCCTGGTGGGATCTCACAGAATTAAGAATACAGCTGGAAAAAGAGTTGGAAAGAATAGTGTTGGAGTAATGCTCTGCCATTGCTGGACAATCAGAGCCTGACTGCAGTGAAGGAACTGGATGGGAAACATTCCTGGGAAAAGGGACATATTCAAATGCACAGCCATCTCTGGGTTACCTGTTGGTGGCAGGTTATGATCCTCTTTGTTAATTAAGGGTTCAGCTTCTTGCATAGGTAAGGATGCTGCCTCGCTCCACAGACTTATCACCAGGGAAGGACTGTACACAGCTGGACATGACTGAGTGTACTTAAAGGTATTTTTTTGACCCAAAGAAAGGAAAGGCACTTGAGAACACAGCTAGGAGTTGTTAAGTATTCAGATGAGGTCCAGTTCCCTGTCTTATATTCAGATCAGTTTGTAGGATAAATTCTTCAGATGTTTCGGTGATTGAGGAACATAAATCTCACAGCCAGGACATGGGATTTTTTGCTATTGTGAATATATAATAAATCATTGCTCAGTATGACCATGGATGATGAATCTGTTCCTTAAATACTAAGTTCAGCAACCATGAAAGCCATCTGTTTTGCAGGTGTACGGTCTAGTCTTCAAGAGTAATTTTAGAGAGTTTTTCAGCTTCTGCTGCTGCCATACAGCAGGGATGAGTCTCTAGCTCCGTATTTTATTGTTCTTTTTACTATTCTTACTCTGTCTGCCTTTGGGAAGGGTTAAGGATGCTGGCCCAGGAAGGCAGGCTGCTGGCCACTAGCACTGCTGGTTAACCAGGAGCAAACAAGAAGGTGGCTGCTGGGCAGGAGGCAGTGGGGTCCTGGGAGAGACTCGGGGGCGAGGAGTCTGTGGATTTGAGGGCCTGTCTTGAGTGAGGCTTCCCTCATTAGCCTGAACTGACCTTTTAGTTGCTGGGGTGGACAATAAAGACTAAGAGCTTGTCCTTCTAGCTCTGATGACCAAAGAAAACTGACCTACTGATGGAGGAGACAAGTTGCTTGTTTCTTTTACTGATTTTCTTTTGTTTTCCCTTATTGGATCCAGGCAGGCCACAATGTAATATAGGGAATTGTGGCATTGGGAACCAGTTCAGGAGTCTGAAGGGTCCTGAGGCTGTGGTCACTTTTGGGCTGAGGCTGGCTAGCTAAGAAAAGGATCCAGTACTCCTAGGAAGCAGAGGGACCTCAGGCACTTGCAGGGTGCAAGAACTGGGTACACCACTCCACGTAAAAGGACCAGTTGTCATCCTTGGTTTAGTCAATCACAAACTGGAAGGGTTGCATGCTAAATAAATGTAAGTTGGCTTAAAAATACTTAGGAAGAGAGAAGGGAAAATTCTCCAAGAGGGGAACAGCTAATTCTTTATGGTCACAGCTGGCTGCGCGGCACCGTGTATCCAGACAGATAATACTGCTTGTGCAGCACAGGATAATTATAGGGGAGTGGGTGGGGACGACAGTGCTTTGTTCCTCCCTTCCCCACAAATTTTTGGTCAACTCAAGGCGAGGCCGGGCAGCTGGAGCTGTTGGAGGCTGCTTTGGCAGCAGGTCCCCCTCCTGCTGCTCCTCCTTCCTGTTGGGCTCTGCGGTTGGCAGAGCTGGAGCAGCTGGGTGATACAGTGCAGCCTCCTGCATCCCGTAGGTGCTGCACTCCCTGGGCTGTGCAGGGCTCCCAGGCTCAAGCACTGGAATGACATGGGTTAGGGGGTGAGCATTAGACACCAGGGAAGAGAGGACTGGGAGGGAGAGCAGCAGCATCTGAAGGCCCATGCTCAGTAAAGTTGGGTGCTCACCTTCTCTCTGCATCTGCTGTGGAAGCAGGTGCTGCTCCTGGGCAATTTGGGGAGAGCCTACCAAAAACAAAGTAGAGAAGGTATAATGCTGAGAGAAACTTGAGAAACATTGGACAGATGGACAGCGAAGAAGGTAGTCAAAGTCGAAAGAAGGTACAGTGGAGAAGGGGGTACATTTTTCTCCTGGAAATAGTGTGTCTGTCCTGCTGATCACTGAGCAGTGCTGAGCGTGATGTGTAACCTACAGCTGCAGAAGCTGTTCTGACACCAGTTATGATGATGAAGCTGGTATGGACATGAAGTATCTGAGCTTTAGACTTGAACATCTTTAGTGCTAGAGTTGAAAAAGTTGCTGACTTAGACTGCCTCGAAGGCTCTGATTTCCAAGTGGTACAGACAACTGTCTGTGCTCTGCAATTGCAATTACACAACAGCAGCAGCCGGACAGCCTGCCAGGACATCGGGGCGGCCCTGCTCTCAGCTGCTTTGGGGTTTTTCAGGACATCAGGAAAGTGGTGCAGAAAACAAACTCGTTGTACTTCTGTACATTCCAGGAGCCGGAGATGAGCTGTCTCGGGGACAAATTTTACTCCTGAGTCACCTGAGAACGCCCCGTTCCAAGATACCTGATGCTCACACACAAACAAGCAGATGTACCCTCGTGGGGTGTAATGCTGATACTCGCTTGTGGCTAAGGCAGCATATGGTCCTTGTTTCCTCTTCTGGAATATCTTGGGATGCAGAGACACACTCCGTCACAGCTTGCACGTGTCAGTAGTTAGCGTTGTAAAGTCCATTCAGCTGTTTGCATGCTGGCACATTTTCCACAGTTCCTCCTCCTCCTGCTTCTCCCCACTGCCTCCTTCAGTGGCCTAGAGACCAGCAGGATTGCCTAACTTTTCAGAAGGCCAAAAGACACAATTGGAACACACAGCTGACTTGAGGGGAGAAGCAATTAAAACCACATAGAGTAATCTCTTACCAAGACTGCTGCCTGTGCTCACAGGACCGCAGTCATGCTCGCTCTGCCTTTCTTGGACAAACATTTTTTCAAAGGACACCGATATTTGTTGTTCATACAGATGTTGGTCCATCATTTCTTCTGCGTAATTCTGCCTGCCAGGGTCTCGGGTACTGAAGTATTATCAGAGCTGGATTTTGGCAACAAACTTTTGCTCTGGGCCTTCGTATGCATTTTTGTGTAACTGGACAGGAGCGAACTGTCCCAGGGCTCATGCATGAACTCTTACAGTGTGCAATGGAACCGGTCAGGGTCTGTGTGAAACGGATGGATACTGCTGATCCATCAAGGGGAGTGGTTTCGCTTATGGAAATTCGGGGGGAGATAGCAGATATGGGGAATAGTGGGGGATATCTGGGGGGCAGTGTGTCGTTCAGTCTTTTGTCAAAAACATGCAGGATCCAGTGTAATTTCTCTGTGAGAAGGGTGAGGATGTGGCTGAATAGTGTATTTTCAATCCTTTTCAATTTTGACGCTTACATATTTGTTCTCTAAATGCTCTCATCTTCCCCAGCACCCACTTGTCTGCAGATCAAGCTGATAACAATCATTCCAAGCTCTTTCCTAGCATTCTTTCTTATTCTGCAGTCCTGAATGAAATTCAACCTTATTCTCCATAAATAACCTTTCTCCTTCCCCCAGCTGTCTCCTAGAGCTAGTTCTCTTCTGACCTCTCCCTTACTGACTCTGTACTGACCTTGCACTTCCCTCACAGCCCTAATCTGCCAGTGTCTACACTCCTGGTCTTCCTCTGCTATTTTGCATGATTTCAATTTTTTTTTTTTTTTTTAAATAATAGGGCTCACCATTTCCTGAGCTGCACTTCAGCAATAAGCGTGACCAAGGCCCTTTATCCACACACTTCATACAGTGTAGTGACAAATCACTACCATTGGCAATGATTTTGATGTTTTCACCCCTTGTCTCGGATTCCAGGCTCTGGGTAAATCTATCCTTTCAACTGTATTTTTCTATTGGCAATAAAACTCAGCACCAGTGTTTTCCTAACTGTAGAGGAACAAGACAATTCCAGTGCCAGTGTCTTGTTCAAAGAGCAATTTTTGTCTTCAGTTGAATTTTTATCCATGTGACAACAACTCCAGTGATTTCTCAATGGCTTTTATTAAACTGCTAAGGGATTATTCAGGCTCATCTCATCCTCCCAGTCAAGGCAGTGTGAGTTCTCATCTGAAAATCTTGCAAACTGAGAGTTTTTTGTTTTGTTTTGTTTTGTTTTTTCATGAAGTTAGGCTGTAGAAATAATCAGTAATAACCTGCCAATGAACAGTCACAGAAAAACTTTAAAAAAGAGCAAAGTGGTCGTGCACATCATATCTGATGTACATTTTCTTGTTTTGTCACGCTGTTATCAAACAAAGCGTTCCCCCCTGCCCACAGTATTTGCCTGTCATTTGCATAAATTTTTGTATTAGTTGAGTGGGAATTTGTTTGCCTTCAAAGTGGAAAGCAGAGATCTTTCCAATATGGACAGGTTTTTTGAAATGACACCATGAACTGTACATTTCATCTCTATGTACCTGCAAACCAGACCCATTCATTTTACAAAGCAGAAAGCTTAACTCTAGGTGTCAGCACTGCAAGCTGAATGTGCAGCTCTGAAAATGAAGTTTTGCTGTCTCTGACTCCTCCAGTGCCACCAGAAATAAAGTGCAATAGCAGTTTTGCTGACAGGTCCGTTAGGGCTGAGGAAGGGAGCCCACACTTAGGGTTAATGGCACAAATAGGAATTGTAGCATTCTCTTCTTGCACAGTCTTTTTCTAGCTGCACTTCAGTGTGTTCTTATTAATGGGATCCAGTAAATAATGTTTAATGTAAAGGAAGGAATGAGGACGAGATCCATCTCCAAACAGTGCCCGCTGTTTCCAATGGGTATGTTAAGCCTTTCCTTTCACTTATTGTTAAATGCTTATATTAAGTGCGTGTCCAAAGTGATGAGAGGGCACAGGAAGCTGACTTCTTCTGGTTCTAACAGGCTGTAGAGATCAGCCAAGTTAATGGGGTGCGTGAAGTTTATGTGACTGTTGCTTATGCTTGAAACTGCACAGCAGCAGAAACATCGAGGAAGGAAAGACTTGATTTTCCAGCCTTTAATGCTAGCAATTATGAGAAGTAAATAAAAGCATTTCTGCATTGCAAGTACTGTGGTTATCCTGAAAAACCACATTTCTCAAAAGCACTGACTTTTGGCTTTGCATCTCTCAACTTTACAAGGTGCTCTCATCTGGATCAAGTGATGCCGTTACATATGTGAATGAAGAGCTGCTTCTTGCCGTTCTTCTTGTCCACAGTCATCACTTACCTGCATGTTTTGCTTTTAATTATGACCTGATGGCATTTGTCACGTAGTTAAGGTACTGTTTAAAGTCTGGCTGTCCTGGATGCACAGAAGTGCTCCCGCTGAATTGGATTCTTCTGAAATGCACCGATTCTGCCAGGGGAGCACAGGAGTGCTCATGGCACAAAGCTGGAGTAATTTAAACAGTTTCCTCCTGTAACACATAATTTTTCCCTCTTCAGATGCTGGAGCTTATTGATAAAAGTCATGTCTCTGATGTTTGGTTTTCAGTAGGTTCCTAAATCTAAAGTTTGGTTGGGCCTTCCCTAAACTGCTGTTCCTCAGCCAGTGAAAACAGGCAGGACCGTGGAGAAGCACCTCTGTGAGTCACTGAGAATAAAGGTAGCAGAAGCTACAAATGACATAGAGAAAGAAGTGAAGGGCACGTGAAGATCGCACCGGGTTGTGTGTGGTCTGTGGTAGAGTACGGTGTTGTATGTCTGTTGTTGAACCTGGGGAGCCTGGGCTGCACTTGAGCTGGTACTTCTGGAACACGAATTGTCTATGGCAGTAACTCGTCTTGCCCTGGGCATGGTGTTTAAAGGGCTTTAAATACAGCGTGTTCTCTCTTAAAGTACGTACAGACATCTAGTCTCCCACCACATCTATAGAGTAAGGGAGCATAGTTACTTCCATACGACACAGAAACAGAAAAGGTTTATTTTACATACGTATTCCAGGAAAAGTCTGCCTGCAGTTGATTTCCCAAGCCCCGGGGCCTGGCTCCACCCATAGCACCATCTTCCCTTTTCGCAGGCTTTGCTTTCAAAAACATTTTCAAAGAAATTGGCACGGGCAGAGTCGAAAGGGGGAAAAACGATGGGAAGCAACAACCGAGTCCGCTGTCCGGTTTCAGAAGAAAGACACCCGCTGTCTCACGGGGCAGCCGCTCGCTGGCTCCCCGAAGCGGCGTCCCGGGGTTACCCCGAGCCCTGAGCGGGCGCGGGCCCCCCGCTGCGGTGCGGGTGCGAGCGGCGGTGCGG